>WNYA01003054.1:27500-29847 GCA_019512145.1 Engystomops pustulosus | reverse complement strand
GAAGACCACACTTCTGTTTGCTAACTGGCTACCCCACAATTCCAAGGACACCACAATCGGAAATAACTCCAGCAGGCACAGGTTAGCCGTCAGCCTCTGTTCGTGCCACCACTCTGGCCAAGACCCCACACTCCAATCCCCTTGAAAAAACGCCCCATAGCCTATAGCACCTGCAGCGTCCGTAAACAAATGAAGCTCCGCATTAGAAACGGGCTCCGCCAGCCACATTGTCCTCCCATTGTAGGCAACCAAAAACTCGTCCCAAACCCGCAAATCCGCTCTGTGCTCCTTCCGTAGCCGAACAAAGTGTTCCGGCCGCTTAACACCAGCCGTCGCCTGCGTTAGGAACTACACCCAGTGGTGAAACCCGTAAATTCCCAACCGGTGGATTAACAAAGGGGCCTAACATACGCCCCAACTTAACCTCCTTCTGCAACTTCTCCCGAACCACTCCCGGGGATTCCTCCGCAGATTTCAAATTCCATGCGAAAGTTGCTGTCTCCCCCTCCTTAAATGGGATCCTAAACCCATCCTGAAAACCCTGGATCAACAAACACGCCTTTTCTTTATTTGGATATCTCTCGAGCCACGGCATCATTACGCCGAGCCTCACCGGAGTCACCCCCTTTTTGAGCCCCATCACCCGACCGCTGTCCCTGTCCTTTTCTCCTAAAGCAACGAGACAAGGGGTGGTTGAGACCCCCGCATCCGGAGCACTCATGCTTGAAGGTGCAAGAGGATCCCCAAGTACAGTTACCCTCGTTATACCTCCAACAAACTCCTTTTTTCCCGCTGCCCGACGGGGTTCCAGTCTTGGCTCCGTTGGGCCCCGGTTGAAAGGGTGAACCAGCCACTGCCACCCCACCAAAAGACGAACTCTTCGGTGCCGGCTTTGGCGCCGTCATCAACCTCATCCACAACCCAATGTCCCTATGCCCCCATTCTAAGGAAGATCTCACAGCCATTCTTTGACGAAACTGTTCATCATATCTAAGCCACGCTATCCCCCCATACGTCTTGTACGCCTCCCATATAGTTTCCTGATGACAAAACAACCCCGAGCACCATTCAGGATGCTTTTCCCCAATGACACTACCTAAAATTACAAGTTACCCAACGCCGCGTCCGAAACCGGCAACAATTTGGACGCATCATCTGCCTTGCTCGCCGGAGCTTTTTCCCCACTCACTGCCACCACCGCGCTCTCTAACCTGTTTCCTGTCACTAACCCAGCGCTAGCTGACCCCACTGAATTTCCACTCGCCCCTGCGCTAATTACCTCCGTCACTGCGGTCGTCACCGCCACTACTGCAGTAGATGTCGTGGTCACCCCTGCTGACCCAGACGCCCCAGCACCCCAAGCCGATACTGGCCCCCCAAGCTGCGACCCCATAGCCTTCTCAAAGACCGGCATTAAACGCTGCATCCCCTGCATAAACTCCTGAAGAGGCCCTACACTAGCAACAGCCCCCCCATCAGAAGTATTAGTGGCTATTATCCCTGGAGTGTTATGAGTGTTCGTATGTTGTTGTGTGTGTGCTGCTGTAGACCCACCTGTGACTGCGACGCCGCTGCCTCCTGGCGTCAGCCCGGCTTCGCCGGGACCTGCAGCGAGTCCCTGGCCCGATGGCACTGCTCCGACCGATGACATCCCTCCTGGAGCCACTGACGGCACTGCAACCGCTGATCCTGCTGCCGGCGGCATCACGGGACCCCCTCCTGTCGCTGCCAGTCCAAGCGCGCGACACACTGTGTCCAGCATGGCCGCCTCAGCGCCACTCTGCATCTGGTAAGGAAAAAAGACAGACGAAACACCACGGACACAACCAGCATCCCCAAACCACTGCGCTCCTTGCACCATCCCCCCACCCATGTTGCTGGCAGGAGGCCCCATAACGTGCTGCATCCCCACCGCAGCCCTATCACTAGCCCCACCACCCAAACTAACATCTCTGCTATTCCAGGATGGAGGATTCATGCCTCCATCCGCTGTATCATGCTGCTGCTGTGCCCCTCCACTTATCCTGGGTGAAGGGGGGACCCGACCCCCCCCGCTGGCTATATACTACAGGGAGGGCAGGCTGGCTATATACTACAGGGAGGGCAGGCTGGCTATATACTACAGGGAGGGCAGGCTGGCTATAAACTACAGGGAGGGCAGGCTGGCTATATACTACAGGGAGGGCAGGCTGGCTATATACTACAGGGGGGCAGGCTGGCTATATACTACAGGGGCAGGCTTGCTATTAACTACAGGGACAGCAGGCTATCATTATGTGCTGTTTATTTATTGCCGGTAAATATTTATACGTGTGGCCTAGTCATTGGTATCCATGTGTTTTGTATA
>WNYA01003054.1:15000-22500 GCA_019512145.1 Engystomops pustulosus | reverse complement strand
CCTATCAGCAGGCAGCATGTTATACAGCAGAAGGAGCTAACATTGTTCCTTGTTATCTAGTCCTGGTCAGACTATAGACCGGTCTAATACTAGCAGTTATTACCGATATAACAACATGTCCAACATAGCATATAAGTGGTACTATAAATTACTGTGATACTATTGATCTCCATAGCCCCGTGTGTCATGTACTGTATGTAACTTATTAAACCTGATCTGTGGTTTGCGTTTTACGCTTTCGCCTCTCCGTGCCTTTGTGTCCCAGCAATAGAAGGAGAATGCAGGCAGCACAGGAGAGGCGTGAAGAGCCGAATACTCAGCTGTGACATCTATCCGCTCCCCTGACAGCTATGAATACCGCTCTTATTAAATTGTCATTTGGTGCATGGTCTCATCTGTGGAGTGAAGAGTCATGGCGCTATGTCTGGGAGCACAACGCCGGTGACAGGCAAGGAACTACAATGACTGTCACATGCTGTATATTAAATGAGGGCAGGGGGTGGAAACCGAAATGAATGACTTCCCTTTCATGGGAATCCATAATGACAAGAGATCCTGATCCATGAGATCCATAGATTACATTTCCCATAGATCCCTGCAATGGCATCTCAACCATCTTTAT
This sequence comes from Engystomops pustulosus, assembly GCA_019512145.1. Taxonomy (NCBI): domain Eukaryota; kingdom Metazoa; phylum Chordata; class Amphibia; order Anura; family Leptodactylidae; genus Engystomops; species Engystomops pustulosus. The sequence goes on along the minus strand of WNYA01003054.1, from coordinate 21,878 downwards.
ACTAAGTTCTGGACCAACATCAGAGTCCCATACCGATCACTGCAGGTCCCATCAAAATCAGTCAAAATATGGTAGTCATTATAAATCCCTGGATCCATGTTCCATACCAAGAATCTAGTTACTATGTTGTGAAATTTTTTGATATTTTTGCTTTAAAGGCTTCCAAAGAGTTCCATTATCTCATTGCTCTTCTAGTACAGAACCCCATCTATGATGATGGTCTTCATGGCTAAGATTAAGGCTGGGTTCACACCTCGTTTTTTGATATGCTGAGCACATATGGCGTGAAAGCTCTAAGTGCATCCTATGTGTGTATACATACGTATAATATACCGAAATATACAGTTTAGGACAGTCTCTATAGTATACTGTGCAATACACAGGATGGAGAAATGCAGCAAACTACCTCTTTCCTTCCTCCTGAGTGATGTATATGCTCAGTGGAGTCTTTGGGGGACGGATGCAGCAATATTGCATCCGCTTCCGGCCTCCACTGATCGTATGCTCCGGGATTTTACCCAGTGATGTCAATGTCCATATAAGGGCAGTGACATCACTTGGGAGACACTCTAAACATCAGCAGCAGCCAATCACTGGCAGTTCTTCCTCCACGGAAGAGGGGAGGTACAGGAGGACTTATCCCACTGTATGATCATACAGTGCAATAGATATGTGCCCTATAGGATAAGAAATCATCCCAACAGGTCATTTTAAGATACAGCAAAAATGGAGATGTGAATGCACACTAAGCATGTCAGTGAATGAACTCGCAGTAATGTGATTGGTGAGGTCACCGACCCTGCATTGGAATCACCCATCATAGTACGACCGTATCTTTCCCGTCCCCTGCGGATGAACTCCGTGTCATGGAGAGGAAGCTCCGGACCCCTCCATGTGATGTATGTATGTCAGTGAATGGGACTTGGCCGTCGGTAAACCCGATGGATTCAGAAAAAACGCAGAATTAAAAAAACTTGTCAGAAAATCAATCACTCACATGCACCGGGAATAGGTTGGTGAACTCCGGCGGACCTCGGCGGATCTCGGAGCAGCAGCGACACCTGGTGGACATCGGGAGCATGACCTTAGTGAATCGCCGGAAGACCCGAATTGTAGAACGCGCCGCTGGATCGCGACAGGACCGAGTAAGTAAATAACCCCCATTGCGGTAAATCTAGAGGAGCAGCCACCTAATTGAACAAGCTCCTCAAACTTCTATGGTGTGATGTATAAAGAGCACCCAAGTGGCCATGGCTAATTTTTAGTTTGCCAAATGAACATCGTCAGTTGACCACATTCTCCAAACCTTCTTGAGCTAAAGTATTCTTCAGCACCACATCTGTCAGACATAGTGGAGCATTACATACTCAAGTTTTCTGCAAGTTCTACTTTCCAATAACTATTACATCCTACATAGAAACGTCAGTGGAATTCTACTTTGTATCCTTTTATTTGAGCAAACTGGCAGGTGCGTAACTTGAGGGAGATCACTGATATTGGACATATTGGGGCACATTTACTAAGGGCCCATCGGACGCATTTCCACCAGGTTTCGTGGTATTTTTCTGATTTGCCCTGGGTTTTTTGGCGCACACGATCGGATTGTGGTGCATCGGCGCCGGCTTGCATGTGACACAAATCGGGGGGCATGGACGTCGGACAACCCGACGGATTCGGACAAAGCGCGGAATTTAAAAACCAAATTGTGTTGTAAGATCAGCACTCACATACATCAGGAAGAAGAAGGTGAACTCCGGCGGACCTCAGCGGGGGAAGCGACACATGCAGGAAATTGGATGCACGATTTGAGTGAATCGCGGCAGACCCGAATCCTCATCGGAGATTCCAGATCGGCGGCGGACAGGTAAGTTAATGTCCCCCATTGCATCAGAAAGGATTAGAATAACTGGATTAAATAATTAAACAAATATTGGTTTGCATGAATCAGTCACCAGCCACCATCTTGTATATAGAGTCCAAGGTGCAAAATATTGGTAGCGTCTATAGCAGCTGCTAAGGGGCCCACATTGTTAGGGGGCCTGGCCACCTGACCTGCCACACTAAAAAATGGAGGTGGTGCACCATTATATACAGTGTTTATGCTACTGTATGTATGTGTGTATATGCTGTGTACATGCTTTATGTGTGTCTATATGGTATGTATATACTGTATAAATACTTTTTAAATGTATACATATGGTGTGTATGTTCTGTATGTGTAATAATATATGTATATATTCTATATTTGTGCGTAACTAGGAGAGGCTGGGCCTTATAGCAGATTTCTGCATGCGCCCCCCTTCTCCTTGAAAAAAATATACATATTTGTAAATTCACATGTTCCTACACACATATATACATGCTACACACATACATCATGTACTCACACATGTAGCTTATACATATACTGTATACATAGTCACACATACAGTAAATACACACATATATAGAATACACACACACACAGATACTTATAAAGATACATATAAAAGGCACATTTATTATACTTACCTTGTGCATGTCCGGGATGTCCATGTGTTGGTTTGGGATACGGGTCATTTGACGTCACGTGACCCCTAACAACTAAGGCAGCAGCAGCAGAGGGATGGCCCGGAGACAAGGCCGAGACATAATTTATTCATACTGTAACCCGGGCCCATCCCTCTATGTCCCTGCTTAGTATAGCCGCCTACAGGACCCGTGGCCTGGCACTGAAAAGGTGCTACGCGAAGCAGGGACATAAGGGGATGGGCCTGGGCACACGGCATGAATAAATTATGACTCGGCCGTGCATCACATATTACCTCAAATATAACCTCATATTACCACACATATTACCTCACATAGTAACTAATCAAAGTTCAGAGCTCATATTAATGACCTGTGGCAAAATAGAAACTGAGCTGTGATTGGTTGCTAGAAGCTGATCTGTGATTGGATGCTAACTGCCATAGAATCCAGCAGACATTGGCTCCTGTACACGGTGGTTAATAAGTGTATTTTGGAAAGCAAAGAATTCACTGAAAAATGCTGATAGCAACAATATTAGAGATCTCTCAGACAAAAACAGGATTCACTGATATATAGAGAGGGATCTGACTGTGAAAATTCTAAAATGTAACTTTTATTCACAGTTGCATTAAAAATGGACCAATAAATGGTCAAAACCTTAAAAGCTGGCTATATACTACAGGGAGGGCAGGCTGGCTATATACTACAGGGGGAAGGCTAGCTGTATACTACAGGGGGGAAGGCTGGCTATATACTACAGGGGGCAGGCTGGCTATATACTACAGAGAGGGCAGGCTTGCTATATACTACAGGGGGCAGGCAGGTTATATACAACAGGGGGGCAGGCTGGCTATATACTACAGGGAGGGCAGGCTGGCTATATACTACAGGGGGGGGCAAGCTTGCTATATACTACAGGGGGCAGGCTTGTTATATAATACAGGGGGCAGGCTGGCTATATACTACAGAGAGGGCAGGCTGGCAATTTACTACATGGGGCAGGCTACCTATATACTACAGGGAGGGCAGGCTGGCTATATACTACAGGGGGCAGGCGGGTTATATACAACAGGGGGACAGGCTGGCTATATACTACAGGGAGGGCAGGCTGGCTATATACTACAGGAGGGCAGGCTGGCTATATACTACAGGGGTCAGGCTGGCTATATTCTGGGGGGCAAGCTTTCTATTTACTACAGGGGGGCAGGCTGCCTATATACTACAGGAGGGACAGGATGACTATATACTACAGGAGGGCAGACTGGCTTTATACTACAGGGTTGACTGGATATGTATTGACTGGCTATATACTGAAGGCATTAAAAACATCAATCAAGCGTCTTTTTTTTTTTTTTTTGAGCAGCAAAAACAGTCCTGGACCGATCCAAAAATTCCACAAACAGATATCAAATCATTAAATTTTAAAATAATAAAATCTATGACCGGAGCTCCTTGGTATACCGGCACTCAATATCGAAATCTTCTAATCCAATTCAGTTCTTCTAAAACTTGAAGATCCTTAACAAGAACAAGTCCCCATTCAGACTAGAAGATCCTCAAGCGCTGCCATTTATCCTACTCCTCCTACTGTATGGAGGAAATTCATATGTACATGTGTAACTCTGGCGTCCTCTTGGGAAAAAATGTTGTATATGTGCATTTTAAAGTTTTATTTGTGAGTATAACTTAATAAAAATAACCACTACCCTCTATGAAACGGACTACGCTATGTACATATGAATTTCATCCATACAGCAATCCAGTGGATTTGTTAAAGGATCTTCGAGTTTTGGAAGAACTGAATTGGATTAGAGGATTTCACAAGGCAGAGATTGATATTGAGTGCCGTTATACAAAGGGACTCCAGTCAAAAATTTTATTATCTTAAAATTTCATTATTTGATATATACTGAAGGCATGGGTTACCTATATACTGGGGAAGTGTGATGGGGCTACCGGATTAATAAGGTGCAAATTATATGGTAGTATATATTAAAGTATATTGATGGGTAGCTGTGTATTAACTGTATATGCAGGAGGCTCTTAGCTGTTATCTAAGGGACATTATACTGACTGCGATTTTTTTAGGTACGGAGTGTGGAGATGTTCTACAGAGGTTACAATCACCAGAGTGGCAATTTCTGCAGTAATAAGTCACAAAAGGAAGAAGTTTTTGTCACGTTCTCTACCTGATGGAGAAGGATTGGCAACAAGGAGGAGACTACAGGAAGAAGAGCGGGAGGAACCAGGCCAACACAGACATAGAAGGAGACAGAGGCAGCCTAACAGTAAGTGATGTGTGTGCAGTGTGCAGCCCAGATGTGCAGGACATGTAATGTTGGTTATTGATGGTGTAATGATGATGTGTCTGGTAAATTAATTTTATAATGCAGGATATTATTATGTGCTCTTTATTTATTGCCGGTAAATATTTATACGTGCGGCCTAGTCATTCGTATCCATGTGTTTGGTATATTCATTGCTGGGATATATTTATGTGTTTGCTACATTCTTTTTGGTATAAACATCACAGGTATTTTTACTGGAGGGACATATTTTTCTATTTTACACTATATTCATGGGGCTGGGAGGCCTTTTTGTAGATGTTTCCATACAAGTTGGCCTGGTTATTATTTTTAATGGGGGACATTTCTTTTTTCCTGTTAGGATCAGCCCTAATTCGACTGTGTTGGGGTTGGGGCGCAATTTTGATTGTCTGCCTAGGGCACCAAAATGCCTCGTTCCAGCCCTGCTTCTTTCCTTCTAAAAACAACTTATTATGCCAGAAGGGCTCCTGGAGGCTCCAGAGCCCCTTCATACTGCAGCTTCACATACTATTACACTGTTCTGCAGAACTTCCCCTATCCCACTGTGTGAGATTACATCAGAAAGAGGTGCTGAATAAGAAGTAGGTAAGGGGAGAGCTGCAGCATGGAGAGGCACTGGTGAAGCCCTCCAGATCCATTCAGGCTCATTTGAATAATTTTAATAGTGCATTTTAGGAGGAGGGAAGCCATAGATAACAAATATAAGAAGATTACCAAAGTCACAGTTCCTGGATCTATGAGTAAGTGCCCCTGATTTATTATGATGGATTTTGATAGTAGGTTTCCTTTAAACTACACCAGGTGTAAGTTAAGACTGTCTAGTCCAACTTTGCACTTCTAGAACACACCCAATATTTTGGGATCTTTTCAACTATGGAATTATCAGAGATGAGTGATCCTGAAAATACATAGACAGTGCTACATTAAGGGCAAGGGACAATGTGACACAGTTATAAATAGTCCCACAAGCTCTTCCTACTCCTCCTCTCTCCCCGCTCCATGGTCGATCTAGCGAGCCAGATGATCTTCATTGCTGGTCCGTAACTTCAACTGTCTCAATTGTCAATGATATTCTTAGCCCATCCAGCATATTCCAAACACTTCAATTGAGCAAGTGCTTCCTATTTGTGTCCACTTCCTCATTACTGGCATAAACAACATAGTATTACATAATGAGCGGAGCCAAGGGCACCCATGCCGGCCAAAAATGGATAATTGGTGGAGACAAAAACAAACGGCAAATGTTCAAGATGGATCTTATAAAAGGATATCATTTTACTCCATCATATGGAACACAATAAAGACTTAAATCCATTAAATGGATTGTCCGGGATTAAGTAATTCTTTATCTTAGTCCTTGTCACATGGATATTGTGGTCCCTTACTCGTACTAGTAGGAGCCACATGACAATGTTGCATGAGTTGTGGACTTGCTCAGCTAAACGGGAGATCACTGATATTGGACATATTGGGGCACATTTACTAAGGGCCCGTCGGACGCATTTCCACCAGGTTTCGTGGTTTTTTTCTGATTTGCCCTGGGTTTTTGGCGCATGCGATCGGATTGTGGCGCATCGGCGGCCGGCTTGCATGTGGCACAAATCGGGGGGCATGGACGTCGGACAACCCGACGGATTCGGACAAAGCGCGGAATTTAAAAACCAAATTGTGTTGCAAGATCAGCACTCACATACATCGGGAAGAAGAAAGTGAACTCCGGCGGACCTCAGCGGGGGAAGCGACACATGCAGGAAATTGGATGCACGATTTGAGTGAATCACGGCAGACCCGAATCCTCGTCGGAGATTCCGGATCGGCGGCGGACAGGTAAGTTAATGTCCCCCATTGCATCAGAAAGGATTAGAATAACTGGATTAAATAATTAAACAAATAATTTATTGGTTTGCATGAATCAGTCACCAGCCACCATCTTGTATAAAGAGTCCAAGGTGCAAAATATTGGTAGCGTCTATAGCAGCTGCTAAGGGGCCCACATTGTTAGGGAGCCTGGCCACCTGACCTGCCACACTAAAAAATGGA
>WNYA01003054.1:0-12500 GCA_019512145.1 Engystomops pustulosus | reverse complement strand
CTATCTGTTTGCAGCATGTTATAGAGCAGGAGGAGCTGAGCAGATTGTACATAGTATCCTATCTGCAGGCAGCATGTTATAGAGTAGGAGGAGCTGAGGGGATTGTTCATAGTGTCCTATATGCAGGCAGCATGTTATAGAGCAGGGGGAGCTAAGCAGATTGTACATAGTGTCCTATCTGCAGGCAGCTTGTTATAGAGCAGGGGGAGCTAAGCAGATTGTACATAGTGTCCTATCTGCAGGCAGCATGTTATAGAGCAGGAGGAGCTGAGCAGATTGTACATAGTGTCCTATCTGTTTGCAGCATGTTATAGAGCAGGGGCAGTTGAGCAGATTGTACACAGTGTCCTATCTGCAGGCAGCATGTTATAGAGTAGGAGGAGCTGAGCAGATTGTTCATAGTGTCCTATCTGTTTGCAGCATGTTATAGAGCAGGGGCAGTTGAGCAGATTGTACATAGTGTCCTATCTGCAGGCAGCATGTTATAGAGTAGGAGGAGCTGAGCAGATTGTACATAGTGTCCTATCTGCAGGCAGCATGTTATAGAGCAGGGGGAGCTAAGCAGATTGTACATAGTGTCCTATCTGCAGGCAGCATGTTATAGAGCAGGGGGAGGTAAGCAGATTGTACATAGTGTCCTATCTTCAGGCAGCATGTTATAGAGCAGAAGGAGCTAAGATAGTTCCTTGTTATCTAGCCCTAGTCAGACTATAGACCGGTCTAATACTAGCTGTTACTACCGGTATGACAACATGTTTAACATAGCATATAAGTGGTACTATACATTACTGTGATACTATTGATCTAAAATTCCCTTGAGAAAGGTTGATCTCCATAGCCCCGTGTGTCATGTACTGTATGTAACCTATTAAACCTGATCTGTGGTTTGCATTTTACGCTTTCGCCTCTCCGTGCCTTTGTGTCCCAGCAATAGAAGGAGAATGCAGGCAGCGCAGGAGAGGCGAGAAGAGCCGAATACTCAGCTGTGACATCTATCTGCTCCCCTGACAGCTAGGAATACCGCTCTTATTAAATTTTCATTTGGTGCATGGTCTCATCTGTGGAGTGAAGAGTCATGGCGCTATGTCTGGGAGCACAACGCCGGTGACAGGCAAGGAACTACAATGACTGTCACATGCTGTATATTAAATGAGGGCAGGGAGTGGAAACCGAAATGAATGACTTCCCTTTCATGGGAATCCATAATGACAAGAGATCCTGATCCATGAGAGCCATAGATTACATTTCCCATAGATCCCTGCAATGGCATCTCAACCATCTTTATACTAAGTTCTGGACCAACATCAGAGTCCCATACCAATCACTGCAGGCTCAGGTCCTATCAAAATTGGTCCAACTGTGGTAGTCATTATAAATCCCTGGATCCATGTTCCATACCAAGAATCTAGTTACTATGTTGTGATATTTTTTGATATTTTTGCTTTAAAGGCTTCCAAAGAGTTCCATTATCTCATTGCTCTTCTAGTACAGAACCCCATCTATGATGATGGTCTTCATGGCTAAGATTAAGGCTGGGTTCACACCTCGTTTTTTGATATGCTGAGCACATATGGCGTGAAAGCTCTAAGTGCATCCTATGTGTGTATACATACGTATAATATACCGAAATATACAGTTTAGGACAGTCTCTATAGTATACTGTGCAATACACAGGATGGAGAAATGCAGCAAACTACCTCTTTCCTTCCTCCTGAGTGATGTATATGCTCAGTGGAGTCTTTGGGGGACGGATGCAGCAATATTGCATCCGCTTCCGGCCTCCACTGATCGTATGCTCCGGGATTTTACCCAGTGATGTCAATGTCCATATAAGGGCAGTGACATCACTTGGGAGACACTCTAAACATCAGCAGCAGCCAATCACTGGCAGTTCTTCCTCCACGGAAGAGGGGAGGTACAGGAGGACTTATCCCACTGTATGATCATACAGTGCAATAGATATGTGCCCTATAGGATAAGAAATCATCCCAACAGGTCATTTTAAGATACAGCAAAAATGGAGATGTGAATGCACACTAAGCATGTCAGTGAATGAACTCGCAGTAATGTGATTGGTGAGGTCACCGACCCTGCATTGGAATCACCCATCATAGTACGACCGTATCTTTCCCGTCCCCTGCGGATGAACTCCGTGTCATGGAGAGGAAGCTCCGGACCCCTCCATGTGATGTATGTATGTCAGTGAATGGGACTTGGCCGTCGGTAAACCCGATGGATTCAGAAAAAACGCAGAATTAAAAAAACTTGTCAGAAAATCAATCACTCACATGCACCGGGAATAGGTTGGTGAACTCCGGCGGACCTCGGCGGATCTCGGAGCAGCAGCGACACCTGGTGGACATCGGGAGCATGACCTTAGTGAATCGCCGGAAGACCCGAATTGTAGAACGCGCCGCTGGATCGCGACAGGACCGAGTAAGTAAATAACCCCCATTGCGGTAAATCTAGAGGAGCAGCCACCTAATTGAACAAGCTCCTCAAACTTCTATGGTGTGATGTATAAAGAGCACCCAAGTGGCCATGGCTAATTTTTAGTTTGCCAAATGAACATCGTCAGTTGACCACATTCTCCAAACCTTCTTGAGCTAAAGTATTCTTCAGCACCACATCTGTCAGACATAGTGGAGCATTACATACTCAAGTTTTCTGCAAGTTCTACTTTCCAATAACTATTACATCCTACATAGAAACGTCAGTGGAATTCTACTTTGTATCCTTTTATTTGAGCAAACTGGCAGGTGCGTAACTTGAGAGGTTCCATTTACACCGGTTCCAAATTCGAGGAGTGCTTTGCCACCGTTTCCAAGAAGCTTCGTAGTCCATATAAGCGTAGTGTACACTTATGGAACCCCCTAAGCTTCTTGAAGCGTTCAACTTGCACCTCTCAGCATATTTGGTGAACGGGTGCAAACTGCACCACCTCACGTTTACGCACCTCCACTTTTCTTAAAAAAAATCTAGACATGCATACATGAGAAGCCGAGTGCTATAAACCATACATTATAGTCGGGGCCCGGCACAGACTTTGCACCGGGGAACCTCAGTTTCATCATACACCACTGGAAACTGGCCCACATACATCACATCAAGTTGATGACTTTCTCCGAGAGAAGTAACAGAAGGCTTGACCACCGTCACAGCTAGTAGAGGGTGATAGAGTTTCGATAAACCTCGAGGTGAGGGGTTCAATCTTCACCACTGCACTTTCCGGAGTTACACCCATGCTTATTATGCTCTGCAGCTGTTAGTGGTGGTTGCCAAATTTATGGATGATATTCCAGTATTGTTTGCCGTACTATGTGTCCAACTCGAAGACATTTGGAAAGATTCAGAATCAACTTGCTGAGATAGTGTCCTTAATGACCAATGTAATGATCAGCCTAAGACATCAGGAGACATTTGGAGACACAGATCTAGCTGACTATGCATAAAAGTGAGACATCCTCAGAATAAGAACTTGTCCTGTAGAATCATGATTTGCCTCTGGGAATATCAAAGTGATCAGAAGCTTTATATTTTTTACTTATTAATGTGGTTATAGAGTAAACAATTTGTTCCTGAACTCAATGTTCAAAGTTTCTGGAAATTGTTTAAGAGCACTTAAAACTTATCAAGAAGACACTCACTCATTGACAGGCATATCAAGAAAATGCAACGCTATAAAATACCAAATATCTGGAACTGAAAGCCAAGAAAAGTCTTCGGTGCTAGTAACAGAGGACAGCTAGAAGGCAATCCCTACTCTGAATAAATGATCAGAAAAGATGACAAATGAACAAAGAGGACAAGCAGACAAAAGAGGGGTCAGGATAGCTCGGTCAAAATGGGGTATAGATTTGTTAGGTAGAAGAGTGGCCAATTACCCGAATATTTCTGATTTGCGCAGATTTTCCCTGTATTGCCCCGGGATTTTGCCGCACGCGATTGGATTTTGGCTCATCGGCGCCGGCATGCACACGATGGAAATCGGGGGGCGTGGGCGAGCGAAAACCCGATGGATTCGGAAAAACCCGCGCATTTAAAAAAAAAAAAGTGTTGCGGGACTCGAGCTTACCTTCACCAGGAATAGGCCGGTGAATTTCAGGGCATTCCGGCGGGCCTTGGGGAACTTCAGCGCAGCAGCACCACCTGGTGGACGTCGGAGGAACTACCTTAGTGAGTCGCCGGAAGACCCCAATCCACCGCAGAGAACGCGCCACTGGATCGCGAATGGACCGGGTAAGTAAATCTGCCCCACTGTAGCAGAAATAGCAATAGAAAAGCAGGCCTGCGCTAACTACCTCCGTCACTGCGGGCGTCACCGCCACTACTGCAGTAGATGTCGTGGTCACCCCTGTCGACCCAGACGCCCCAGCACCCCAAGCCGATACTGGCCCCCCATGCTGCGACCCCATAGCCTTCTCAAAGACCGACATCAAACGCTGCATCCCTTGCATAAACTCCTGAAGAGGCCCTACACTAGCAGCAGCCCCCCCATCAGAAGTATTAGTAGCTACTATCACTGGAGTGTTATGCGTGTTTGTATGTTGTTGTGTGTGTGCAGCTGTCGACCCACCGGTGACTGCGACGCCGCTGCCTCCTGGCGTCAGCCCGGCTTCGCCGGGACCTGCAGCGAGTCCCTGGCCCGATGGCACTGCTCCCACCGATGACATCCCTCCTGGAGCCATTAACGGCACCGCCACCGCTGATCCTGCTGCCGGCGGCATCCCGGGACCCCCTCCTGTCGCTGCCAGTCCAAGCGCGCGACGCACTGTGTCCAGCATGGCCGCCTCAGCGCCACTCTGCATCTGGTAAGGAAAAAAGACAGACGAAACACCACGGACACAACCAGCATCCCCGAACCACTGCGCTCCTTGCACCATCCCCCCACCCAAGCTGCTGGCAGGAGGCCCCATAACGTGCTGCCCCCCCGCAGCAGCCCCATCACTAGCCCCACCACCCGAACCAACATCTCTGCTATTCCAGGATGGAGGATTCATGCCTCCATCCGCTACAACATGCCGCTGCTGTGCACCTCCACTTATCCTGGGTGAAGGGGGGACCCGGCCCCCCCCCCCCCCCCTGCTACTGTGCAGGAGGCCCTGACCGCATCCGGACCCCCGACCGCGGCCTCCTCACTTCCGCTCCCTGCGCTGCCTGGGCTGCTGGGGGCATCCTCCTCCCCAGCCCCCGCTATCTCGGCACTATAACTCGCCACCGCCGCCCTGCCTGGCGCGCGGCCGACACTCACCGCTCCGGCTGGTCCCCGGTGAGAATCCCTCCTGCCCTGGCTCCTCCTCTCGGCTCCCGATGACCTCCGACTTCCGGTTCCGGACTTCCGGCCGCTGTCGCTCCGCCCACCGCCAGGTCCGCCCGCCATCTTGCGACCTCCACGTGCCGCCGCCATCTTGCGCCGACCACCGCCTGCGGACCTCGAACTCCCCGCTGCTCCAGGACTCCGCACTCCGGCCCCTCCATCGTCTTCTGACGACGCCACGGACATCCTCCGACTCCTCTTCCTGCCGGAACCACGGGCCGCCTCTCCATCAGCCGACTCTCCCGGTAAGCCGATGCCATCATTTCTCCCAGCCCTCGTAGGTGACACCGAAGGGCTCAGTCTTTCGGGGGGTCTTGCCCTTGACGCCCTGGCCGACCGCCGGGTCCCACCGTCTTCACCAGCCGCAAAAGTGGCCATCTGCTCCCGCATCCATGCGGCCCCCCTGGTCTCCGCTTGTGCCCGCATCTGGGCCAGAAACTCCTCTAGCTCCGCCATCACAGTCCCGACACCACAGCCTGCACAAAAAATCCGCAAAAAAAAAACCGCCGCAAAAAACGCGCAGACCCGAACCTGCACCACCTCACTTTACAATTTTCTCCAGCCAAAAGATGGCGTGCCCTTCCTGGCACCCCTTATAAACCCTCTAAAGTCTCCACCCCCCCTGCTAAAACCACCTATCACCTCACTCCAGGTTCAACCCCCCAACTCTAAACCACCCGCCTTTTCCTGCCCTCCCAGCCCATCCTGTCATGGCCGCATTCCGCCCACTTCCAGCCATCTCCATGCTAACATTCTGAAGATAGATGGGCCTCCTGCCAGAGATTGGCCTCAAAACTGTAACACAATTTTTGTATGTCCTGTTGACTTACTTAAGTTCAGGTGGTGTCACGATAGAGCTAGGATATAGGCCTACATACAACCCTGGTCCCTATTAATCACCCAGTCTGTGCTAGTAATAGAGGAGAGCTAGAAGGCAATCCCTACTCTGAGTAAATGATCAGAAAAGATGACAAATGAACAAAGAGGGACAAGCAGACAAAAGAGGGGTCAGGATAGCTCGTTCAAAATGGGGTATAGATTTGTTAGGTAGAAGAGTGGCCTATAAACATAGCAAAAGTCAGATACACTGGGGGTCATTTACTAAGGGCCCGATTCGCGTTTTCCCAACGTGTTACCCGAATATTTCCGATTTGCACTGATTTTCCCTGTATTGCCCCGGGATTTTGGCGCACACGATCGGATTTCGGCTCATCGGCGTCGGCATGCACACGAAGGAAATCGGGGGGCGTGGGCAAGCGAAAACCCGATGGATTCGGAAAAAACGCAGCATTTAAAAAAAAAAAGTGTCGCAGGACTCGCGCTTACCTTCACCAGGAATAGGCCGGTGAATTTCAGGGCATTCCGGCGGGCCCCGGGGAACTTCAGCGTAGCAGTGCCACCTGGTGGACGTCGGAGGAACTACCTTAGTGAATCGCCGGAAGACCCGAATCCACCGCAGAGAACGCGCCACTGGATCGCGAATGGACCGGATAAGTAAATCTGCCCCACTGTAGCAGAAATAGCAATAGAAAAGCAGGATGACAAGTCGCCAGGAGACTAGTAAAACTAGCAACCTGCAATGAGAACAGGCAAGATATACAGTATAAAGGAGTTCCAGGACGCCACCCCGAGTAGCTAACTAGTTTAGCCATCACTTTTAAGAAGTGCCAGATTTAACATGCAAAGTTCAAAAGAATTATGTCTCACAACTCATGTTATAGGTGCACAGAAAAAAAAACTGGTGCACTATGCCAGTTCAGTGAAGGGGGTGCCAGATTTATGAAGTATTCGCGCCCCATGCACACTACACAGGGAAACTGCCAGATATTCCAGTACTTGTTGGCTTTCCACCCTTGGTGTGAGGCATCGGAGCGGGATGTAGCTCAGTCTATTTACAACCTACTCAGAAGCCGTGCCGCGACTTTCCTGGAAAATGCAGCTAATAAAATGTAAGGCTGCTGACACGGGGTAGATGTATGTGGAAGTAGATGCCACATGTGTACGTGATATATAGTCTTTTAGACTAACTTTAGTCCGTTGGATTAAAGGGCATGCTAACCCCGAAATCAATCAACGTAAACACAGTGTGACTCCCTCTTTATCTGTAATCCCTTTATAATCTCCCTGTACAATATTAAACAAATCTCTTTAGCCATCCATCATGTATAGTAAAAAATCATATTATTATATAAATACTATACATTCCATACATAGAATTCACAATTTTTTATGAATTTTCTATGGACAGCCTCAGATTACACTGCCACTTCTGCTTAAATATCCATATGTCTGTTTTTATGTTTCATTTTTTCATTCAGAAAATAGTGACAAAATAAAATGTATATACCATATATACTCGAGTATGAGCCTAGTTTTTCAGCACAAAAAATGTGCTGAAAACCCCAACTCGGCTTATACTCAAGTTAAAAAAATATATCAAAACTCACCTTTCTGACTTCCCCCGCTGTTGGCTATATACTGGGGCAGGGGGCTGGCTATATACTAGGGCAGGGGCTGGCTATATACTGGGGCAGGGGGCTGGCTATATACTAGGGCAGGGGGCTGGCTATATAATGGGGAGCAGGTGCTGGCTATATACTGGGGCAGGGGATGGCTATATACTGGGGCAGGGGGCTGGCTATATATTGGGGCATATGGGCTGGCAGGCTATATACTGGGGGGCAGGTGCTGGCTATATACTATGGGGCAGGGTCCGGCAGGCTAGATACTGGGGAGGCTGTGACCAATGCATTTCCCACCCTCGGCTTATACTCGAGTCAATAGGTTTTCCCAGGTTTTTGTGGTAAAATACTTGGGTCGGCTTATACTCGAGTATATACGGGTAAGTAGATAAGAAATGTGCATAGTTCTTTCCTATACACAAAGAAAAATGATGGGCGAGCTTAAATAAATAAAAAAAAGAAAATAAATAATACTTTTTATAATTAGTGATGAGCGGAACCGTTCAGATTCAGGTTCGTTGGGTTTGTCTGAACATTGAATAAAAATTTGGTTTGGTTACCGAACACCCAGGGTCTGCTCCAGGTTTTAGAAGGCCCCTGGGTGACAGAGCTTCACTGGGCCCTTTTGCAGTGAACTCATATGGTGGTATAAAAAATTCAGAAACTAAAACAGTCTCCTGTTTCCTAGTTTATAATACCAAACAGCCCCCTCAAGTTATTTTATATAAGCCCCCCCCTCACAACCCTTTGGATTCATTAGATACAGTCCCCCCTCACCCCTATAAATTCCTTAAGTACAGCCTTATGTGGGCCCCCCAGCTGCTCTGGGCCCCAGCACTTGCCCAGGTATGCCCAGCGCTGGCGCCGGCCCTGCAGTCACCCATTGGTAACTCTCGTAATCGGCGTTATTGGGGAGCGCCAATGCCAGGCCTCATTGCACATGTTACCTACAAGGGCGAGCCCAAACACCAAACCCAAACTTTTGGCTGAAGTCCAGGTTTGGGGACCCCAACCCGCATTGTTCAAAATGGTCCCAAACAATGCAGTTTGGATCCTTTCATCCCTAATTATCATAAGAATATTTTAGGTCCCCTCTGGTTTGTATTTTCTGTTCCCATATGGACACATAGGAAACAATTTAGAAGCCTTTCGGTGGTAGCAGTGATGATTTGCTTCAATCACTGATTGGCTAAGTGGAAACAGGAAGCAGAGACCTGTGGGAACTCACTAAGAATTGGAACAGGAACAGTAAAAAGGGGATCATGTAAATTAGCTCACAAGCCAATGTCGGTTAATTTATATATACACTTCCAGACCATATTTTTGAATGGGTAGATGTATTTAAAAAAAAAACAAACACCATCTTGATCATCGGAATCCTGTACTCGGTCATGGGTCCTCTTTTAGAAGTTAAGATAATATAGACATTGATATGCTAGGATGATGATGGTCTGAAAGTTGTGACTTCTCTGAACTGCTAGAATAAAGTGGCTTGGTCTTTTAGATGAGCGTTGACATAAGGAGCCACATGAGAAAGTTAAGAGGAGTGGACAAGACACAAAATTGTTCTATGCTTCTAGGAATCAGAGGTGATAACAGTTTTATTGTCATAGGCATATCTTCTTTGTGAAGTAAGGGTTAAACTTTATATCTTCAATGGTCCATTAAAAGTATGTGCCCACTGTAGAGTATGACACATTTTGGACATAAGCATACCCTTAGTCTTAGCTAAGACTAAGGCTGCGCTAATGCTCCAAATGTATCAGATGTAGATACTGTACAGTAAACAGTACAAGTACATGTCCAATGTATAGGATTTCCAGCTGACGCATTTCGGACATAAGCATACCCTTAGTCTGAGCTAAGACTAAGGTTGCGCTAATGCTCCAAACGCATCAGATGTAGATACTGTACAGTGAACAGTACATGTCCAATGGTCCAATGTATAGGATCTCCAGCTGACGCGTTTCAGACATAAGCACACCCATAGTCTGAGCTAAGACTAAGGTTGCGCTAATGCTCCAAACACATCAGATGTAGATACTGTACAGTGAACAGTACATGTCCAATGGTCCAATGTATAGGATCTCCAGCTGACGCGTTTCGGACATAAGCACACCCATAGTCTGAGCTAAGACTAAGGTTGCGCTAATGCTCCAATTGCATCAGATGTAGATCCTGTAAAGTGGAAAGTAAAAGTACATGTCCAATGTATAGTATCTCCAGCTGATACATTTCAGACATAAGCACACCCATTGGGGCTCATTTACTAAGGGTCCGCAGAGCGCATTTTCGTCAGGTTTCCCGATTATTTCCATTTTGCGCACGCGATCAGATTTTGGCACATTGGCGCAGGCTTGCACGCAACACAAATCGTGGGGCGGGCCGTCGGACAACCCAACGGATTCGGACTACGTGCGGGATTTAACATTTGGAATTGTGTCACAAGACACGCAGTTACAAGCACCGGGAAGAAGAACGTGAACTCCGGCGGACCTCGACGGGGAAGCGACGGGAACCTGGGCGCACAAGCTTTGTGAATCGCGCCGGACTTCATCTTCGTCGGACCGTCCGAATCGGGGATCGCGACAGGGCCGGGTAAGTAAATTTGCCCCATTGTCTGAGCTAAGACTAAGGTTGTGCTAATGCATTGGATGTAGATACTATACAGTGGAAAAATACATGTCCAATGTATAGTAACTCCAGCTGACGCGTTTTGGCTATGACTATAACTTTTGACTATGAGTGTGCAAACGCCCAAAACATGTCGGATATAGATACTGTCAAGTAAACATGTACTTTACTGAATCTATAATATGAAGTTTTAACATTGATGCCGGGATATTCTTTTCTTCTCAACTCAATTTCTTCGCAATTCAAGCAGTACATAAATCCCAAAGCAGGGCGGATGGAATCGATAGAAGTGCTCTGATATTACACACGTGGGGCAATTGGGGTTGAGCTGTGGTTGACCTTCTTGGGTGTAAACTATATCCACACTGTACCCTTATAGAACCAATAGAAATTATTTGTGTGCCTAGCACTGCTAACATAGAACGTATGATTATTAATTCTTTCCAAACCTAGGAAGACAAAAAGCGAAAGAAAATTATTAAAAAAATATATATTTTACAAAAAATGAAGAGCGACCTAACATAAATTACGAAGCGTCAAAGTAGAAATTTTACAGATGTATGCAGGAAAAATTGATTTTCTCTCTCGTAGGTGTTGTACACTCTGAGGCTCCAAACTTCTTGAAGTAGAAAAAAGTCAGAATGCAAAATTTTGCCTGGTAGCAAACGTACCCATCCGTTCTCCAACAACTCATTAGAGGAAAGGCTGCATTCTTCCAATTCTGCGACTGTACAAGGTTTTGTAGGATGTGCAGAACATCCCTTTTGTATAGCAGCGCAGCTTTAGTCACAGTTGACTCCAATGCTTCCTGGCAGCTGGAGCGAAGCCAAACATCAAAAGAACACGTTTTGCACCTCCGTTACTTCTCCGTGCTAATGATCCAGCCTGGCTACGTGATGAATAGCTCATTACTGAAGTCAAATGTATTTCTGTCTTCAATTCACGAGATCAGTACTGTAAAAAAAAAAAATATCAGCAGAAATTACTGCGATAATTTAGATGAAATCCAAAAAGCAGGTTCTCACATTTGTAGAACTCTGGAGACAGGGCTGGTACAATGAATAATTAGGCACAAACTTAAGCGAGAACAAAATCTTCTTCTTTTGCAGTGTCATTTCTAATTATGACCTGAGAGTTTCACTGATCCGACATAAAACTGCTCCCAAGTTTTCTTAAGAGACAAATAAAAAAACACAAAAAGGGGTTGTACCAGTGGCGCAGCTAGGGTTTCATCATGGGGGGAGAGGGGGCAACACATGGGAGTGGACCCGCAATAACATGTCTTTAACTGCAACTATTTGCGTGCTGCTAGCTGTCGGCAGTTCCTTGCAGTGTCGGACTGGGTTTCCTTAGGCCCACCAGAGAAAATCCATCTGGGGGCCCACCGGAGGATCCTCTGGTACTCTGGTGGGCCAGTCCGACACTGGGTCCTTGGCTGAAACAGAAGAACACTGTGTCTGCTGTGGACTCTGCCCTTTTCACAGTGTCATTGGGTCACATTTACCAAGGACCTTGCGCCAATTTCTGTCGGACTTTGCACGTTCTTTTTAGTACAAACTGCTTGTACATGTATTTAAGAAGTGTCTGCACCACTATTGTGTCGTACGTGACCCTTTTGTGACTCAGCTGCACTAGGCATCATGTGACAGAAATTAGGGGGCGTTCTGGTGCTCAGTCGGACGGTGCGGCAGATTTAACATGCAAAGTCTGACAGAAGTGTGTCGTACGCCCCATGTTAAAGGTGCACCAAAAACAGTAGAAAAAATCTGCAGAATCAGAGCGAAGCCTGAAGGGAAAATTAAAATACCCCCCCTATTTAAAAAAATCATACGAATGAAATCCAAAATGGCTACTGCTTTGGAATCATCTACAATAAGGCCTATCAGTAGTATATAGAAAAATATGTCTCTCCAGCAAAAATACTACAGATATAGTATACACTACAGTATATAGGTAGCCCCCACATGTTTCCCATGAGTACACTGGAAGCCCCCACATGTGCCCAGCAGTATACAGGTAACCCCCACACATGCCCAGTGGTATACAGATAGCCCTTACACATGCCCTGCAGTATACATATAGCCCCC
>WNYA01003053.1:0-29855 GCA_019512145.1 Engystomops pustulosus | reverse complement strand
CCGACCATTAAGTGGTCCTAGGACTATCTAAAACTATAATTTTGATTCAAATAGGAGGGTTACCCCCTCAGATAGACTGGGATAAGAACTCTGAGTTGCATTAGTCCTCCTTTCCTTTTTCTCTTACCCTTCACACAATCCAATTTTGGGTTTGACCAAACATAGATGGCGAGTTTCCTATCACAAAAAGTGGATTTTGAAACACTATCCACAGGCGCTTCATTAGTGTTTTCCACCGAATCACTTCCATTAAATCAGACCAACATACAAACAGCATTTAGGGACATCTCAAAAACTTATAAACAATACGTGCGATCCAACTGGGAGGTTCTCAGTTTGGACACATACCTGAAACAACAAATAGTGTACAGGGGCCTTCGAATCAATCTGCTTCCAAATTCACACCAAGACGATATTTCATTTATCAGGGGTTGGCAACAAATCTTAACAGAAAGTTCCCTACGCCTTATGAAATATCTATATGAATTTGAAAAAAATTATATGCTAAAAACTGGAGAGAAATTAGAAAAAGAAATTAGGGAAATACAGGCATTTAAATCCCATGCTGATTTCTCGAACTTAGAAGAAAGACTCCAAAAAAATATCACTAATCTAACAAGTGAAATAAAAGAGAGGAAACATAGAAAATACATTCGTGATAAAAACGATTTTGAGACAGGACAAGTTTACCTACGTCGACCCTCCACATATCGGCCCAAGCAGAGCCAATATACAGATATCTCTGAATCTGAAACTTCTGGAACGGAAGATTCAGTTTATACCCCATTACAGAGAGCAGGTATAAAAAGAAAAGGGAAAAATAGGAACAACCAAAACCAAAAAAGACCCCCCCCTAACAAATCAGCAGCAAGATGGGAACAAGAAGATTCCTCAATCCCTGGATCCTCATTCAATACACAATTTCATACCTCCTTACAGTCGGGTATACCACAAACAAATGTGAACTTCCCATTGGTAGAAATGGCTCAGACAAACCACCAAGTACTGGGATCACAATCCCTGTCCAATCAGGGACACCCAGTGTCAAATATGATATCAAATACCAATACTACTGGAATATTAATCCCACCAATGGTAACCGAAAGTATTACAGCACCACCCAGGACCCCTTTTTTAGGAGCCGGACACTACAATCCCAGTGTCAGAGAAAAAGAGAAGGGGAAGTGGGGTTTCAATGTGAGGTAACTAATAGAGAAGACGTCTTTGATCTAAATGCAAGAGATCGACTAGTAATCAACCGGTCATCTCATAAATTAACAAAAGAACAACTAACTCTATTAAGAAGAGGCCTCTCTTTTACCCCTATCCCACACTTTGACAAATTTTTGTGGATCAAAGATATAAACCTCTTTGCTCGGAAGCTAGCCCTTCACAAAAACTTCACATCGCCTGTAATGCCTGACGAAAGTGAACATGACATTGACACACGCCTACTTAATATTCTTGAACAATTAGAACAAGAAAATTTTGAAACCCCTGACTCTATCCAAGCACCACTTACAAATCTCAAACCGAGGTCGAAAATGACGCCCCCCTTCTCTCAGTATGCAAACATTGACACCTTTGTCACTATCATGACACAAAAGTTGGAGGAGTTCAAACCCTCAAAGAATAAGATTGCCTCAAATTTAAGTAAAGCTGAACAAGATGCCCTTGAGGAACTTAGGTCCCTCGACCAAATTATAATAAAACCCTCAGATAAGGGTGGCAACATTGTACTCATGAACCGATCAGAATACGTATCAATGGCAAAGCAACTACTAAACGATCGAGAGACTTATGAAATCCTACATCATGATCCCACTCC
This sequence comes from Engystomops pustulosus, assembly GCA_019512145.1. Lineage (NCBI taxonomy): Eukaryota > Metazoa > Chordata > Amphibia > Anura > Leptodactylidae > Engystomops > Engystomops pustulosus. Next base: position 28,027 of record WNYA01003053.1, on the reverse strand, counting down.
TGAATATCTTGCCGACCTAGTCGAAATACTTTTGAATGCCAAAGAGAAAAAATTGATAACATCATAAAGGGTGTAAAGGTGAAGCCTTCATTTAGGCCTAGGGGACTCAGTGGATTTTGAAAAACTATCCACAGGCGCCTCATTAGTGTTTTCCACCGAGTCACTTCCATTAAATCAGACCAACATACAAACAGCATTTAGGGATATTTCAAAAACTTATAAACAATACGTGCGTTCCAATTGGGAGGTTCTCAGTTTGGACACATATCTGAAACAACAAATAGTGTACAGGGGCCTTCGAATCAACCTGCTCCCAAATTCACACCAAGACGATATCACATTTATCAGGGGTTGGCAACAAATTTTAACAGAAAGTTCCCTACGCCTTATGAAATATCTATATGATTTTGAAAAAAATTATATGTTGAAAACTGGAGAGAAGTTAGAAAAAGAAATTAGGGAAATACAAGCATTTAAATCCCATGCTGATTTCTCGAACTTAGAAGAAAGACTCCAAAAAAACATCACAAATCTAACAAGTGAAATAAAAGAGAGGAAACACAGAAAATATATTCGAGATAAAAACGATTTTGAGACAGGACAAGTTTACCTACGTCGACCCTCCACTTATCGGCCTAATAAGCAGAGCCAATATACAGATATCTCTGAATCTGAGACTTCTGGAACGGAAGATTCAGCTTATACCCCATTACAGCGAGCAGGTATAAAAAGAAAAGGGAAAAGTAGGAACAATCAAAACCAAAAAAGACCCCCTCCTAACAAATCAGCAGCAAGATGGGAACAAGAAGATTCCTCAACCCCTGGATCCTCATCCAATACACAATTTCATACCTCCTTACAGTCGGGTATACCACAAACAAATGAAAACTTCCCATTGGTAGAAATGGTTCAGACAAACTACCAAACACCGGGATCACAATCCCTGTCCAACCAGGGACACCCAGTGTCAAATATGATATCAAATACCAATACTACTGGAATATTAATCCCACCAATGGTAACCGAAAGTATTACAGCACCACCCAGGACCCCTTTTTTAGGAGCCGGACTCTACAATCCCAGTGTCAGAGAAAAAGAGAAAGGGAAGTGGGGCTTCAATGCGAGGTAACTAATAGAGAAGACGTTTTTGATCTAAACGCAAGAGATCGACTAGTAATTAACCGGTCATCTCATAAATTAACAAAAGAACAACTAACCCTATTAAGAAGAGGCCTCTCCTTTACCCCTATCCCACACTTTGACAAATTTTCGTGGATTAAAGATATAAACCTCTTCGCTCGGAAACTGGCCCTTCACAAAAACTTTACATCGCCTGTAATGCCCGACGAAAGTGAATATGACATTGACACACGTCTACTTAATATTCTTGAACAACTAGAACAAGAAAATCTTGAAACCCCTGATTCTATCCAAGCACCACTTACAAATCTCAAACCGAAGTCGAAAATGACACCCCCCTTTTCTCAGTATGCAAACATTGATACTTTTGTCACCATCATGACACAAAAGTTGGAGGAGTTCAAACCTTCAAAGAAAAAGATTGCCTCAAATTTGAGTAAAGCAGAACAAGACGCCCTTGAGGAACTTAGGTCTCTCGACCAAATTATAATAAAACCCTCAGATAAGGGTGGAAACATCGTACTCATGAACTGATCAGAATGCGTATCAATGGCAAAGAAACTACTAAATGATCGAGAGACTTATGAAATCTTACATCATGATCCCACTTCAGAATATCTAGCTGATCTAGTCGAAATACTTTTGAATGCCAAAGAGAAAAAATTGATAACATCTGATGAATACAAATATATGCTAAATAACAAACCTACAATAGCCACGTTCTATGCGCTCCCAAAAATTCATAAAGCTACATCCCCAATCCCAGGTAGACCTATTGTCTCCGGTAATGATAACCTAACACAAGGTATCAGTAGTTATGTAGATAAAATCTTACAACCTTTTGTGGTAGCATTACCCTCTTTTCTAAAGGATACCAAGGACGTCATAGCAAACTTCATGCTTCATCAACAGTTACCCTAACCTTTCGTCGGCCAGTCTCGATGTTCGAGACCTATATAGCAGTATAACATACAACTAGGGATCCAGCCAGACAATTTTTTCTTAATACAAGGGTACACCATATCACCAACATAATGATTTCACGATCAAAGTGAGATGCATCGGCACATACGATGCACACTCACAGGATGTAATGACAATCTTGAAAATGCTTTGGCCGATCTTAAGAAATGACAGTGATTTGAAATCTGTCTTACCCCCTCTCCCTAGCATCACCTATAGGAGAGGCAACAATTTAAGGGATCTTTTGGTACACAGCCATCTAACTGATCAGATATCTAAAGGCAGCAGCTGGTTACAGAGCATAGTAAAGGGTTCTTATCCCTGTGGAACATGTACCTTTTGTAAATATATTCCCAAAACAAAGACTTTCACTAACCCGCCTGACAATCAAAAATACGTGATAAAAAAGTTTGTAAACTGTAAAACCACTAACGTTGTCTATGTGGCGAAATGTAACTGTCCCAAATTTTACGTCGGCAAAACGACACAAGAATTTAGGAGGAGGATTTCAGCACATCTTAGTGCTACCCGCACAGGTAAAGATACCTCACTGGACAAACATATACGCCTAAAACATGATGGAGATATGGAACATATTCGTTTTTGGGGAATTGACACCCTGAAAAGCGGCCCCAGAAAAGGCAACATTGACCGTCGCCTAATGCAATTAGAGGCGAGATGGATATATAGACTCAAAACCCTGAGTCCCCTAGGCCTAAATGAAGGCTTCACCTTTACACCCTTTATCTGAGTCCCCTAGGCCTAAATGAAGGCTTCACCTTTACACCCTTTATCTAATGCAACTCTATATAACTTTTGAAAAATCTCTCTAAGATATAGCTATAAAATAACCTAAGAATATATATATCTCTTGATATAAGATACTCTTAACGGAATCGTCCCCTTCCACCTTCTAAAATCATATCTTAGGTCTCTAAAAAAAAAAAAGAGACACAAAGATACTATGTCCAGCAATCGACTATCAAGTAGCCCATACGAGTAGTCAGTAAGTGGCCAGCAATCGATCAATAATTAACCCACATAGGTGGTTCCTAAAAACTTGTTCCTCTTAAATGCGGGCACCTATGTACATCTAAATATCCTGAGACAGCGACCCACTTACCTTTAATTACCCGAAGCCATTTCTAAGTTCACGCGCTTGCGCCAAAGAAGCGCAGTGAACTTTAAGGGTTACTATTACCCCGACACGCAGATTCTCCAATCAGAAGTGAGGAATCGCAGGTTGGGTGTTCTCACCCACCTGCCCCCTCCTCACTCGATGACGTACTTCATACTGATAGGTTGAACACTCCTCTCCTCCTACTCGGTGACGTATCGCCTACTGATAGGTGAATAGGACGCACGTGGTAGCATTACCCTCTTTTCTAAAGGATACCAAGGACGTCATAGCAAAACTTCATGACGTCACAGTTACCCCTAACACTTTTCTGGCCAGTCTCGATGTCGAGACCCTATATAGCAGTATACAGCATCAACTAGGGATCCAGGCAATACAATTTTTTCTTAATACTAAGGGTACACAATATCACCAACATAATGATTTCACGATCACTCTTCTTACTTTTCTGCTCACTCACAATTATTTTTTGTTTGGCGGTACCCTCTACCATCAATTGAAGGGTACCGCCATGGGCACCATTTGTGCTCCAACATACGCTAACCTATTTTTAGGCTGGTGGGAGGACCAGCACGTCTTCACTGAAGAAAGCTATCTCCTCTTCTACCACAAACCATAATTTGTACCTTCTGGGGAAGGTACATATTATGTGTTGCTGGTTCCTGGAGAGTGGGTGACATCCCACCGCTTTCCACGGACAATTTTGTCGGGTGCTCATACATCCTTAACACCAATGATACATATCTATGGATTCACCATCCGATACATTATCATCTCAGCACTATTCACTTCCTTGACCTCACCCCATCATTCCTGTTCAAAGACCCAACTTTGGACCCATACAAACCACCGGTTTTACCGAAAAGAAACTCACCAATAAGCTGCTTTAATTGGGCAAGTTTGCATGTCCACATTCTCTTGAAAAAAAAAGGTATACCCATAGGACAATACCCTTAGAGCAAGGGCGTAACTGTTCTACAGAAATTACTTTGCAAATGAATTTACCGCCTTACGATAAAAGATTTAGAGAAAAGGGGATAACCCCAAAAACGCTAACAGAAGCATCCAAAGCGCCAGACACAATAGGGAAAGCTCTACAATACCTTTACACAGAAAACAACACTCACACCACGTGAGATGCTCGGCACCTTAACGATGCCCACCCTCCTTAAACAGTTCAACGATGTAAATGGAACAATCTGACAATGCTTTGGGTCTCTGTCCGGCATTATTAAGAAAATGACAGTGAACTTGAAACTCTGTGCTTACCAGACCCATTATCTACCGCTTAGCACATGCACACTCTAGTCTAGAGAGGCAACATTTAAGGGATCTTGCGTGTGGGTACGAGTGCACTCCATCTATACTGAGCAGATACTAAAGGCAGCAGCATGGTTATTACAAGCAATTAGTAATAGGGTTTCTTATCCCCTGTTGAACTGTAACCGCATCTTTGTAATATATTCCCAACACAAGACTTTCACTAACCCCCCTGACAACTTCACAAACTACCTGATAACCCAAGTTTTGTACACACACTGTAAGAACCACTGCAACACTAACCGTTGTCTACTACGTGGCCACAACGATACTAATCCAGGGATACTTAGGTTGCCCCAAGAAGCTGCTTATTAACGAGGTCGGCAAAACGAAACAGGCAAGGCTGTAAGGATCGGAGGGAGTCCATGCACATCTTAGATTGCTACCCCACAGGTAACGATACCTCACTGCCAACGATACGACTAAACCTAATGGAGATATGGAACTATATTCGATTTTGACACTGCACCTGAATTAACCCCATTCCCCTCGACAAAGCGGGGGGTCACCCCAAGAAACCGGCAACATGACCCGTCGCCCTAATGCCCTATTCGTAGCGCATGGGTATGAGTATATACTAGACTCAAAACCCCTGAGTCCCCCTAGGCTACCTAAATTGAAAGGCTCACACCTTACTTTAACACCGCTTTATCTAATGCAACGCTGCATTAAAGCCATGGGGCGTGAGTAAGAACTACTCTCTCTAAGATATTACAGCGCATCCATACATTAACATCATAAGAATATATAACAGACACTCTTGATATAAGAAAATACTCTTAACGGAATTCGTACCACTCATACACCGCCTTCTAAATCAATCTTAGGTCCATCACGAAAAAAAAAAAAGGACACAAGAGACGATGTCATCAATCGATACAAGTAGATACACCTCCAGCTCATACCACCCAACTGTAAGTCCTAAGTGGCCAGCAATCGAGCAATATTAAGCCCACAGAGGTGGGTCACTAACAACACTTGTTCCCTGAAAATCCGGGCACACCTATGTACAGCCGTAATATATCCACTGAGACGCGACCAGTATCAGTGCACGGGCTAGCCGGAGGGTGACGTCAGTATAAGATACCGTTCTACAAAAACAAGCGACTACACCCCCCCCAACTACCCCTTTTACCGTACCCCGACAAGCCATTACTTTGATCCTATAATTTCACGACTGACGCTCACAGGGCTTGCGCCAAGAGCCACGGCGGACGGTGTGATCACATTCTAAGGGTTACTATTACCAGCGTACGCATAACATACCAGCGTCAATCCTTCACTTTCTTAACACCCAATCCAATGAAGTTGAGGAACTGTCGCAGGTTGTGTGTCTCACACCCCTCCCTACACGTTGATACCTAGTCGCACCATGTCCGCTCGGCAGTCGAGAGGTGGTGCACTATATCAGTAAACATTCACACTCGACATCATCACGCCTTGTAAACACAACTACTTAATGATAGGTATTTGAACAGCTCAACTTCGTCTCCGGCCTAGAGACTGTGTCGTGACGCGTGCTATATCAGCCTTACTGATGAGTGAAGTAGGTCACGCATCCAATCACCCCTGCTGTACGTCAGACATCAAGACTTGATAAGAACTGCGGACGCCGCTCTAGCCTACAGGCCTCATTATTTCAGCCCCCAAACTTAAGCTAAGTTATACCTATTACGCATGCTGCAGGCACGCTGAGTGCTAACGCCATGCTCAAGTATGAGCGAAACATGATCGGGACGAGCTGCTGCTGAAGGCCTCATTTTTATCTGGCGCTGAGGCGATCTAGTGGAAGACTCCATTTAGTCTGAGGGTCGCACTGCATAAGACACCAGGGTTACCCAGTAATACACCTCTTGCCAACAGCCACCTACTCCTAATAGCTATTGAACTTGTGCTATGTGTGGATATGTTAGTAGCAAGATTGTACCTTTCAAAAGATCAGAAGATGATGCTAATGGTTTGCCTGCGGCATAGGGTGAAAATCTAACGAGGCCCCAGAGGGAATAGGTAGAATCCTATAGTCAGACAAGATTGTGTACATAAAAACCACAAAAACCTACCAAGCCACAGGTATACTAGCCCACTGACATCAAGCAATCACTTTACAATTGACCTATCCCCCCGATACGTATCTATACAATGGTCAACAGTAGCACCGGTTAGCGATCATACCCTGCTCCCACCATGGCCTATCTGCCTAGCATACTAAATAGTCACAAAATTGAAATTTCCCTCCCATTCTCCATATTCTTTTCAAATGCGTCGCGTCTATGTCCAGGCTCATAATAATCGATTATATGTGCATCCCCCTCCCATCTTATGTTTTTAAATAGGACTATTGAAGTAAAAGTTAATAAATTTTTTTCACAAAACTGGTCACAAGAACCCGCGGCAGGAGGCGTCTTTCGGTTGCTACCCTCAGCAACAATTGTAAATATAGAATTAAATCTACAGGTCCACCATTAAGTGGTCCTAGGACCTATATCGAAAACTATAATTGGAATATAAAAAAGGATAAATGCGATCCTGGAAACTACAGACCCTAGTATCTAACTGTGCTGCGTGGTGGTGAATCTTGGAGGGGTTAGTTTAAATTATTAGACTGGATCCTGGAGTATCTCTCACTGTGCACAACCTTCTAATCAAACACGCAAATACACGTCAGCATGGTTTAAATGAGAGATGGTCCTGATCACAGCAACTAATCTGACTGGGTTTTCTAACGAGAGGTCAGTTCAGACTGGATTCGGGGGACTCTGTGGATGTTGTATATCTGGACTTCTCAACGGCAGTTGACCCATGCCCATAAAGCGTGTATATAAAATGAGATCAAGCGGGACATAGGAGAAAATCTGTGGATCTGGGTAGAAATTGGCTTAAGTTTATGAACACAGAGGGTGGTCCATTACTGGCCAACATGTCTCGATTGGGTTGATGTTTACCATTGGAGTGCCACAGGGTCCAGTAGGGGCCACACTTCTTTCTTAACTATTTTCTCATTATAATGACCTTAGGTCTATTGGTTTTTACTCAGTCAAGATATAGTCATTATTGTGCAGCACATGTATACTAAGCTGGTGTACAGTATAAATACGAGGTCGATAGTTTCATTACGACTGGCGGAGGATTTTTTGGAATCTGAAGAGGGGAGTGTGCGTGCACAACGAAATGGTTGATAAGGTTTTATTTACGATAGAGTAAAGTTTATAGTCCCTATGGGCCATTGAATCAAAAAGTATAATATAATGTTACTAAACGGTCAATTCACTTAGTACAAACTGTAAGTCTTGAACAACAGGACTTGGTGTATTGTGTGGATGGTAAACTTAATTTAGTGACCAGAAGCCAGGGGCTGCTGCTACAAGCAATAAAATAATGGAATGTATCAAGAAAGGAATAGCATTCTCATGACTAAAGACATAGTTTTGCCCTTATACAAATTCCCTGGTCACGACCAAAACATGGAATTGTTGTACGTTTGGGCACCAGTGTATAAAAAGGATATAATACAGACTGGACAGGGTGCAAAGGAAGCCAACCAGGATTATTAGGGGACTGGGGGGTTATAAATACACTGAAGATTACAAAATTAGGATTATCAGTTTAGAAAAAGACGACTGGAGGGGAAGACCTCAATTACAATGTACAAATTTACCAACGGACACTGTACAGGATCTTCTCCAAAGATCTTTTTTATACCTCGGCCTGTACCAGCGACAAGGGGGCATCCCTCTACGCCTAGAGAAGAGCGATTTTACCTCACCATAGACAGGTTCTTTACTGTAAGAGCAGTGAACTATGGAAGCTCTGCCGCAGGAGTTTGTTATGGCCGACTCGATGTACAGGTTTCAAGAGAGGCCTGGATGAACTTTTCTGAGAGAAAAAATATGCACGGTTTTATGGGGATAAAACAGTTCATTTAATCTTGAAGGCTTAAACTGAACTGGACTGCGTCTCCTTCCAGCCTTATATACCGAATGATACTATTAACACCTAAAGACTTCACTAGAGAGATGGCAGTCCCCCTTACAGCTCCTGACCATGGAGAGTGTGCTATTCACAACGACGCACCTTTGCCCATGCATTGGCAGAGGTGCAGCACCTCATCTTGGAGGGAGCCGTCAGCAATCTAAAGATACACACAAAAGTTCTCTCCTACCTTGTCCTAAGCTGCGGCCCCTTGTGCACAGAGACCTTGTGGTGATGCAGGAGGACGTGATCAGTCATAAGGGTCCTGGAGAACACTGTTTGGGATGGTAGGGAGAGAAGCAAAGTGGATGTTTTTTCGTCCTGCTACTTGAGATGGGGCAAAAGCCCCCCCCCCCTTCTCCAGCAAGTGTTTCATTGGCCGATCGCCATTACAGTTTTGTGCGCTCGGCACAAGGTACAAGACTTCGTCAGGATACAGTCACATCCCGTAGGACAGGTCCCTATGATCCCATGGTCACCAGATTCAACTGTGATTCCGTTCCCTACCTATTACCAAAGTGAGTGACACAAAACAAAACTCACAAAAAATAAAACAAAAGCGAGGTCCCCACTATCACTACAGAGAGGGCGAATATGGCACAAATCATGTGTTCCAGGGGACATTCAAACAAATATAAGATCAGAACCAAACTATAGTAAGTCATGCGTACACAAGAAAAGTAACAACAATGAGTCCCAACCACCCAGGAAATTATATCTGTGGACCTATTTCACTATATATATAAGCTGTATGTACCGAGTATAGCCGACCCGAGTATAAGCTACGGCACATAATTTTACCACTAAAAACTGGGAAACCTAATTGACTCCAGTATTAGCCTAGGGTGAAATGCATTGTCATAGACTCACCAGATAAGCCAACAAGTCCCCATAGTATACAGTCCACCGAGACCCCCCGTAAGTATATACCCAGACAGCCCCCTATAGCGTGATGGCGAACCTTTTAGAGACCAAGTGCCCAAACTGCAACCAAGTCTACGCTATCATTGCAGAGTGCCAACCCGGCTATTTAGCCTAAAATTACCGACAATCCCCCTCGATAAGGACATATAATAAAGTAGTATCATTACCATTACCAGTACACCACATGATAATACCACCATTACTTAAATACACGACAAAATATCACCAAGAATATCACCTAAGCCCATGAGCAAATACAGTGAGAGACCACTACCCCCATCCACTGAGGAGCCTACCCCCATCCAGTGGAGACCAGACCCATCCAGTGAGCGACCACTACCCCCATCCAGGAGGAGCACTACCCCCATCCAGTGAGGATCGCGACCCCCCATCCAGTGAGAGCACTACCCCCAGCCACTGAAGGCCGACGCCCATCCAGTGACCTAATTCAGGGGCAATATGAAGGATTGTATGACATTCAATTCGGAGGGGGTTTAGTGTATGGCTAAGTTGGTGTGAGTTGTGGGGTGAAGGTGGAGCACGGCACAAGCAAATTTACAGGGAACCAGGCAGGGCACATTTTCAATCAAATCACCTCCTATGTTAACTGCGGTTTGTGGCCACGATATTACTCTACCTCCCTTGGTCGAGCTCTGGCACCTGTGGCCATGCTGTCTGAGGCAAGTGTATGCTTCTGGCATCCAATGGCAGCATGGCACAGCGCAGTACAAGGTATCCAGCCAGGGGCAGTAGCCTTTGTGACCATGGGTAAGCTGTCATGAAGGCATTTTGGGGACACTAAACATAAGGACCTTTCGTTCTTTTTAGTGTCCCAAGCTGCCTGCCTGCTGCCTGTGATAACCTACAACAGAGCAGCTCCTGCTTCCATGTACGCACCGGGCGTTGGCAAGCTCGGATGTTCTGCCCATTCTCACTGAGTTCCCGGCTGCACAGGGAGGAGGGGAGGGAGGGGAGAGAGGGGGAGAGAGTCTGAGGGGCCGGGCACTGACATTTTGCTCTGTGTCTAATGCAAGCACTTGTGAGCACAGAGACGTCAGATGCAGACTACAGTAGTAGAGATCACATGAACTCTCGGCAAGCGGCACATTTGCCTGCAATTGCTGAGGCCTGCATTGATTAAACAGGTTCAAATCGAACATGAAGAATGGTACGCGTGCCACAGAGGGGCGGTGCGTGCCCCGCTGGCACGCTTGCCAAGGTTCGCCACACTGCCTTAGTATATAGCCCTGTCAGCACCCTGTAGTATATAGCCGTCCCCCTATATCATATAGCCTGCCTCCCCCTTTAGTATATAGGTCTACCCCCTTTAGTTTTATATCCTGCCAGCCCCTGTAGTATATAACCTGTGCTGTCCCTGTGTAATATCCTGCAAGCCCCTTTGTATTATATACCAGCCCCTTTTAAGTATATCTCCCATAAAAAATTCCACCATTCCAATGCCCAGGGCAGCTCATCTTATTCTTCATTCACCGTGCCTGCTCCAACTCAGCGACATCCTCCATGCACACAACTTGTGATGTCAGCCGTTGTTCGCATAAATCTGCTGTAACCATCAATAGCCCCCAAAATGTCTGAAATCACAATTTTACTTGTTTTACAACACATCTACATTTTCTTTTAAACAACAAATTATACAAAAGGCTTTTATGTCTTTATCCTTTAAAGGCACCTGCCACAGGGATGTCATTTGTTAACGCTGGTACACTGTTCTAATCTGATTTAAAAAGCATTTGTCAGTATTCTGAATGGTTTTCAGCACTTTATGGGCAGATTTATCAGCGCTCGACAAGTCCAGAATTTTCCAGTTGACCATGGCAACCAATCACAGTCTCAGACTTTCTTTCACCAGTGCTCATGAATATTTTTAAAAGTGGATAGCTTGATATGGTGCCCTGGGCACGGGAAATATTCTGCCTTTCAGACTGCTTTATAAATCTGCCCCTATATGTTTAGTTCAATTACCTGGGCTCCCTGCCAGCAGGTGTGAAGAACCCATGAATGGGAAGGACACCACAGCGCTAGTTGTACCATGTGTCCTCTGCTTCTCTTCCTCCTTACTCATCTAGGTCACCTCCGTCTTCCCCACATTCCTGTCATGTGGCTGGAATAGGCGGGGGAGGTAGAGGGATTATGTGGAGAAGGGGCAGATACACAGGCACCACACAGCTGCGCTGACCATTCCTTCAGGACTCACACAGCCTAAATTTGTGTTTTTAGTCAGGTGCTGTCCTTATGCTCGAAGCTTGCAGTTGTTATCATCTTTATTAGTTAGCCAATAAATGTCTCAACAACTGAGATCCCCAACCTTCATCTATATACCGCTGGATTACACTGTCACAATAGCTCTTCTCATCTTGGCTCTCGTATAATAAACCACATGATTAGATTTCTGGACCTGATCTGGAGCTCAGTGGAATGTCACTATTCTCTTGTGCCTGTGAGCCGATGAGTGTACATAGAAGAAAGCGAGATATACATAACCCTTGAACGCTCTGCTAATTCGCATGCACCGTCGATCTCTACACTAATTGAATATACCGACACATAATGGGTAGAGGAGGCGTTTTTGTGTGCGGCTCTGTATCGCTATGTGACAGGGAAGCTATTACTACTGCTACAGTACTCTAATCTCTGCATGCTCTCTTCTGTCACTTTTATTGTCACTTGAAATTAGTTCCTGAATAAGATCCAGAGCAACCGTTCTTGGACTCCTTGTGTCTGCTGGTTGCATAATAGATAAGAGCGTGCCGTTCTCCGGGTTTCCCGTTGGTACCAGTCCCTAACGTATTAGCTATATCAGCACTGGATTAATGAGATGGTGACTGTCTCCCCGCGGACCATAGATATACCCTGGAGATTTGGAGGTCAGAAACAATCTCTCCAAGAAAAAACAAAAAAAAAATAAACAACACAAAAAAACTAAAAAACATAGTATAAAACTAGTGCAAAGAAAGTGACAGGAAAAAGGAAAAAAGAAAAAAAAAGCAGCAATAGAAAATAAAGGCTCAGCATCCTGGGTCATAAATATAGAGGAGACATGGATGTTTTCTATCCACACTTTAGGCTGTAATAATATGGCTACACGCAGTGTCCAGTAAGTCTCACCATAAATAGGATAGAGGACACACAGCAGAATCCCTGATAAGCCATCCTCTATGTCTCTGGAGTGACAGCACAGACTAAGAGATGTCTCCGATATAACAGCTGGAATCACTGGAGAGACCCCTGAGAGACAAATCTCACTGCAACTCACTGATCCTTCCCGAAAGACAAGTTTTTTTTTAAGTCCTTCACAAACCTGAGACAAGATAGCCTACTGCTCCTGCCTCATCAACCATCTAGGGTCTTGTCATTGGTCTCAAATGATGTTTACCAATATATTGGCTGACAAAATGAGATAATAAATGTATATTAAAACTATATTCTTAAAATTTATTTCTTTTTGTATCCCAGGTATTATAAGCCAGAGCAATAGGCTTCCATATCTCGGGATGTTGTTTCCCTTATCCCATCCCATGGATACAACCACTGGAGGGAGACATAGTTTCAGCTGATAATCAGAAGCGGCAGCTAATTGACAGAGTGTACCATGTCCATTAATTGATGGGCAGCAGAGCTAACATGAGGGGGTGCAGAGGGTGCGGTCCTCCTAACTGGGCCCAACAGCCTTAGGGGGCCCCTAAGGTGGTTTTTTCTCTTTCATATGAGAAGAACTAGTACTGAAACCATACACTTAGACAGTCCAATATGGAAGCTGCTCAATAATATTTCCTAGGGTTTTTCAAAAAAGGTGAGAACCAGGACAACCTTTGTCCCACGGCAAGAAACAAGTAGACATTTTTCCACTTTCATCCCATCTATAAACCGCATAAAAAACCTCTATATCAAAAACTTTTTGAGACATTTTAACCCCTTTCCCTAATGCCCTTTTATCAATTTTGTGTTTTTCATTTTTCACTCCCACATTTAAAATCGATAACTTTTTTATGAGTGCTTGTTTTTCTGTGTACAAATCTGCACTTTCCTACTGACGGTATGTTAATCCCATTCCCATTGTACAAGGAAGCAGAAAAAAATCCAAATGCAGTGAATTGGTGAAAAATGCATTTGCATCATTTTCTTGTGGCTTAGATTAGCGCATTTACTGTGGCACCCCAAAGACTGTCTAACTTATCTTTGGGGTCGGTATGATCCCCAGGGACACTACAACTTATCATAGGCTGACCGCCGTTGACAGCTCTAATTGAGCGTCTGTGGCTCACTGAATATACGTAGCCCGGGGCCGACGTCATATTCTCTGCGCGCCGCACCAGACGAGCTGTCACCGTCGGCTGGAGCGTAGCACAGGAGCTTCGTGTCGATCTGCGATATAGGTAAGAAGAAACATTCCCGCAGTCGTAATAAGACGACCCCCGACCAGACTGAAGATTTTTCAGTTTTCAAAAGTCGTCTTATACTCCGGTTAGTAGTCTGGGTATGGGGCGATGGAGGGGGGGTGGTGCTGAGCTCCTGTCATGTGGTTCAGCACCTCGCCAATCAGCTTCCATATTGTATACAACAAGAACGGTAATTGGACAGTTAAACTATAATCACAGTGTTAACCTTGATTGCCCTTGGCCAACAGTAGCTACAGATTGCAAATACTCAGTCTCCAACACCTAAAGACTTACGAGAGAGAGTGAGCAGTCCCCCTTACCGCGCCTGACTGGGATGGTGATAGCCCCACGCCCTTTGCCCATTCCATGGCAAGGTGTAGCACATCTCATTTGGAGGAGCAGCCAGCATCAAGATACACACAAGTTCTCACCTACTAGTCCTACTCTCGCCCCTTGGCAGAGACCTTGTTGTGGATGCAAGAGAACTTGATCCAGTCTAAGGTCCTGGAGACACCCTTGTTTGCGAATTGGAGGGAGATGAAAGCCAGGGATGTTTCTGCTCTGCTACCGCATTGGAGATGGCAAATGCTTCTTCAAGCTTTCTGCCGATCTCCATTACAGTTTTTCCAGCTGGCGCAAGGTACAAGAACTTCGTCAGTACCATTCACATCCCTTAGGCAGTCCTATGATCTCCATTGTCACCCATAACTGGGTCCCGTTCCTCCCTATTCCAAGTGAGGACACAAACAAAACTCACAAAGAAATAAAACAAAGCGAGTCCGCATCACACAGAGCGGGCGACATGGCCAAAATCATATTTCAAGGTGACATCAAAAATCCTATGTATCAGAACAACCACGAAATATACAGTCATAAACACAAAAAAGTACAAACAATAGAGCCCACAGGAAATATATATCTGTGGACAGATATACCTATATATATAAGCTTTATGGTACTCGAGTAGTAAGCCCGACCCTAGTATAGCTACGGCCATAAGTTTCCACTAAAAAACTGGAAAACCTATTGACTCAAGTATTCGCCTAGGGTGAAATTGCATTGGTCCATAGCCTCCCCAATATCAAGCCATCATTCCCCATATATAAAGCCACCAGACCCCAGTAGGTATAATTACCCAGACGCCCCCTATAGTAATACCGTCAGCACCCTGTAGTATAGCCATCCCCCCTATATTATATATCCTGCTGCCCCCTTTATATAAGTCTTTACCCCCTGTAGTTTATATTCTGCCCGCCCCCTGTAAGTATATAACCTTCTGTCCCCCTGTAGTATATATGCCTGCAAGTCCTTTGTAGTAATATAGCCCGCCCCTTTTAAGTATAGCCTGCCCATAAAAAATTCCACCATTCCAATGCCCAGGGCAGCTCATCTTAGTTCTCATTGCACCTTGCCTGCCTCCAACTCAGCGACATCTCCATGCCACACTGTGATGTCAGCCGTGGCCCGTGTAAACATGTTGTAACATAAATAGCCCCCAAAATGTCTGAATCAACAATTTTTGCTGTTTTACAACACATCTACATTTTTTCTTTTTAACAATTCTCAAAAGGCTATTTTTCTTAATCATTGAAAGTGCACCTGCCACAGGGATTCATTTTTAAGCTGGTTACAGGTTCGAATAGCTGATTTTATTAAAAATGCATTTGTCAGGTATTCGGAATGGTTTTCCAGCACTTTATGGGATGGGGCAGATTTCAAGCATCTGAACGTTCAGACTATTTCCGTTGCCCCTGCAACCATCACCAAAGGGCCTCAGCTTTCATTTCACCAGTTCTCATGAAATATTTTAAAGGGGAGCTGTGATTATGGTTGGCCAGGGGCACTGAAAGATTCTGACTTCAGACTGCTTGATAAATCTGCCCCTATAGGTTTATTTCACATTACCTGGCTCCCTGCCAGCAGTGTGTGATTGAGACCCAGGATGAGGAAGGCAGCCACAGCCTAAGTGTACCTGTGCCTCAGTCTCTCTCCTCTTACTCATCTAGGTCCCTCCTCCTTCCCCACTTGGGGAAGGTACATAGATGACGTGCTGGTCCTCTGGGAGGGTGACATCCCCACCTTCCACAATTTTGTGCAAACCTTAAACACCAATAACATATCTATGAGATTCACCTCCGAAATTAATCTCAGCACTATTCACTTCCTTGACCTCACCATTTTTAAAGACCACTTTGGACACATACAAACCACGATTTACCGAAAAGAAACTGCCACCAATAATCTGCTTAATTGGGCAAGTTGGCATCCACATTCTCTTAAAAAAGGTATACCCATAGGACAATACCTTAGAGCAAGGCGTAACTGTTCTACAGAAATAGACTTTGAAAATGAATGTTACAGCTTATATAAAAGATTTAGAGAAAGGGGATACCCCAAAAACGCTAACAGAAGCATCCAAAGCGCCAGACACAATAGGGAAAGCTCTACAATACCTTTACACAGAAAACAACACTCACACCACGTGAGATGCTCGGCACCTTAACGATGCCCACCCTCCTTAAACAGTTCAACGATGTAAATGGAACAATCTGACAATGCTTTGGGTCTCTGTCCGGCATTATTAAGAAAATGACAGTGAACTTGAAACTCTGTGCTTACCAGACCCATTATCTACCGCTTAGCACATGCACACTCTAGTCTAGAGAGGCAACATTTAAGGGATCTTGCGTGTGGGTACGAGTGCACTCCATCTATACTGAGCAGATACTAAAGGCAGCAGCATGGTTATTACAAGCAATTAGTAATAGGGTTTCTTATCCCCTGTTGAACTGTAACCGCATCTTTGTAATATATTCCCAACACAAGACTTTCACTAACCCCCCTGACAACTTCACAAACTACCTGATAACCCAAGTTTTGTACACACACTGTAAGAACCACTGCAACACTAACCGTTGTCTACTACGTGGCCACAACGATACTAATCCAGGGATACTTAGGTTGCCCCAAGAAGCTGCTTATTAACGAGGTCGGCAAAACGAAACAGGCAAGGCTGTAAGGATCGGAGGGAGTCCATGCACATCTTAGATTGCTACCCCACAGGTAACGATACCTCACTGCCAACGATACGACTAAACCTAATGGAGATATGGAACTATATTCGATTTTGACACTGCACCTGAATTAACCCCATTCCCCTCGACAAAGCGGGGGGTCACCCCAAGAAACCGGCAACATGACCCGTCGCCCTAATGCCCTATTCGTAGCGCATGGGTATGAGTATATACTAGACTCAAAACCCCTGAGTCCCCCTAGGCTACCTAAATTGAAAGGCTCACACCTTACTTTAACACCGCTTTATCTAATGCAACGCTGCATTAAAGCCATGGGGCGTGAGTAAGAACTACTCTCTCTAAGATATTACAGCGCATCCATACATTAACATCATAAGAATATATAACAGACACTCTTGATATAAGAAAATACTCTTAACGGAATTCGTACCACTCATACACCGCCTTCTAAATCAATCTTAGGTCCATCACGAAAAAAAAAAAAGGACACAAGAGACGATGTCATCAATCGATACAAGTAGATACACCTCCAGCTCATACCACCCAACTGTAAGTCCTAAGTGGCCAGCAATCGAGCAATATTAAGCCCACAGAGGTGGGTCACTAACAACACTTGTTCCCTGAAAATCCGGGCACACCTATGTACAGCCGTAATATATCCACTGAGACGCGACCAGTATCAGTGCACGGGCTAGCCGGAGGGTGACGTCAGTATAAGATACCGTTCTACAAAAACAAGCGACTACACCCCCCCCAACTACCCCTTTTACCGTACCCCGACAAGCCATTACTTTGATCCTATAATTTCACGACTGACGCTCACAGGGCTTGCGCCAAGAGCCACGGCGGACGGTGTGATCACATTCTAAGGGTTACTATTACCAGCGTACGCATAACATACCAGCGTCAATCCTTCACTTTCTTAACACCCAATCCAATGAAGTTGAGGAACTGTCGCAGGTTGTGTGTCTCACACCCCTCCCTACACGTTGATACCTAGTCGCACCATGTCCGCTCGGCAGTCGAGAGGTGGTGCACTATATCAGTAAACATTCACACTCGACATCATCACGCCTTGTAAACACAACTACTTAATGATAGGTATTTGAACAGCTCAACTTCGTCTCCGGCCTAGAGACTGTGTCGTGACGCGTGCTATATCAGCCTTACTGATGAGTGAAGTAGGTCACGCATCCAATCACCCCTGCTGTACGTCAGACATCAAGACTTGATAAGAACTGCGGACGCCGCTCTAGCCTACAGGCCTCATTATTTCAGCCCCCAAACTTAAGCTAAGTTATACCTATTACGCATGCTGCAGGCACGCTGAGTGCTAACGCCATGCTCAAGTATGAGCGAAACATGATCGGGACGAGCTGCTGCTGAAGGCCTCATTTTTATCTGGCGCTGAGGCGATCTAGTGGAAGACTCCATTTAGTCTGAGGGTCGCACTGCATAAGACACCAGGGTTACCCAGTAATACACCTCTTGCCAACAGCCACCTACTCCTAATAGCTATTGAACTTGTGCTATGTGTGGATATGTTAGTAGCAAGATTGTACCTTTCAAAAGATCAGAAGATGATGCTAATGGTTTGCCTGCGGCATAGGGTGAAAATCTAACGAGGCCCCAGAGGGAATAGGTAGAATCCTATAGTCAGACAAGATTGTGTACATAAAAACCACAAAAACCTACCAAGCCACAGGTATACTAGCCCACTGACATCAAGCAATCACTTTACAATTGACCTATCCCCCCGATACGTATCTATACAATGGTCAACAGTAGCACCGGTTAGCGATCATACCCTGCTCCCACCATGGCCTATCTGCCTAGCATACTAAATAGTCACAAAATTGAAATTTCCCTCCCATTCTCCATATTCTTTTCAAATGCGTCGCGTCTATGTCCAGGCTCATAATAATCGATTATATGTGCATCCCCCTCCCATCTTATGTTTTTAAATAGGACTATTGAAGTAAAAGTTAATAAATTTTTTTCACAAAACTGGTCACAAGAACCCGCGGCAGGAGGCGTCTTTCGGTTGCTACCCTCAGCAACAATTGTAAATATAGAATTAAATCTACAGGTCCACCATTAAGTGGTCCTAGGACCTATATCGAAAACTATAATTGGAATATAAAAAAGGATAAATGCGATCCTGGAAACTACAGACCCTAGTATCTAACTGTGCTGCGTGGTGGTGAATCTTGGAGGGGTTAGTTTAAATTATTAGACTGGATCCTGGAGTATCTCTCACTGTGCACAACCTTCTAATCAAACACGCAAATACACGTCAGCATGGTTTAAATGAGAGATGGTCCTGATCACAGCAACTAATCTGACTGGGTTTTCTAACGAGAGGTCAGTTCAGACTGGATTCGGGGGACTCTGTGGATGTTGTATATCTGGACTTCTCAACGGCAGTTGACCCATGCCCATAAAGCGTGTATATAAAATGAGATCAAGCGGGACATAGGAGAAAATCTGTGGATCTGGGTAGAAATTGGCTTAAGTTTATGAACACAGAGGGTGGTCCATTACTGGCCAACATGTCTCGATTGGGTTGATGTTTACCATTGGAGTGCCACAGGGTCCAGTAGGGGCCACACTTCTTTCTTAACTATTTTCTCATTATAATGACCTTAGGTCTATTGGTTTTTACTCAGTCAAGATATAGTCATTATTGTGCAGCACATGTATACTAAGCTGGTGTACAGTATAAATACGAGGTCGATAGTTTCATTACGACTGGCGGAGGATTTTTTGGAATCTGAAGAGGGGAGTGTGCGTGCACAACGAAATGGTTGATAAGGTTTTATTTACGATAGAGTAAAGTTTATAGTCCCTATGGGCCATTGAATCAAAAAGTATAATATAATGTTACTAAACGGTCAATTCACTTAGTACAAACTGTAAGTCTTGAACAACAGGACTTGGTGTATTGTGTGGATGGTAAACTTAATTTAGTGACCAGAAGCCAGGGGCTGCTGCTACAAGCAATAAAATAATGGAATGTATCAAGAAAGGAATAGCATTCTCATGACTAAAGACATAGTTTTGCCCTTATACAAATTCCCTGGTCACGACCAAAACATGGAATTGTTGTACGTTTGGGCACCAGTGTATAAAAAGGATATAATACAGACTGGACAGGGTGCAAAGGAAGCCAACCAGGATTATTAGGGGACTGGGGGGTTATAAATACACTGAAGATTACAAAATTAGGATTATCAGTTTAGAAAAAGACGACTGGAGGGGAAGACCTCAATTACAATGTACAAATTTACCAACGGACACTGTACAGGATCTTCTCCAAAGATCTTTTTTATACCTCGGCCTGTACCAGCGACAAGGGGGCATCCCTCTACGCCTAGAGAAGAGCGATTTTACCTCACCATAGACAGGTTCTTTACTGTAAGAGCAGTGAACTATGGAAGCTCTGCCGCAGGAGTTTGTTATGGCCGACTCGATGTACAGGTTTCAAGAGAGGCCTGGATGAACTTTTCTGAGAGAAAAAATATGCACGGTTTTATGGGGATAAAACAGTTCATTTAATCTTGAAGGCTTAAACTGAACTGGACTGCGTCTCCTTCCAGCCTTATATACCGAATGATACTATTAACACCTAAAGACTTCACTAGAGAGATGGCAGTCCCCCTTACAGCTCCTGACCATGGAGAGTGTGCTATTCACAACGACGCACCTTTGCCCATGCATTGGCAGAGGTGCAGCACCTCATCTTGGAGGGAGCCGTCAGCAATCTAAAGATACACACAAAAGTTCTCTCCTACCTTGTCCTAAGCTGCGGCCCCTTGTGCACAGAGACCTTGTGGTGATGCAGGAGGACGTGATCAGTCATAAGGGTCCTGGAGAACACTGTTTGGGATGGTAGGGAGAGAAGCAAAGTGGATGTTTTTTCGTCCTGCTACTTGAGATGGGGCAAAAGCCCCCCCCCCCTTCTCCAGCAAGTGTTTCATTGGCCGATCGCCATTACAGTTTTGTGCGCTCGGCACAAGGTACAAGACTTCGTCAGGATACAGTCACATCCCGTAGGACAGGTCCCTATGATCCCATGGTCACCAGATTCAACTGTGATTCCGTTCCCTACCTATTACCAAAGTGAGTGACACAAAACAAAACTCACAAAAAATAAAACAAAAGCGAGGTCCCCACTATCACTACAGAGAGGGCGAATATGGCACAAATCATGTGTTCCAGGGGACATTCAAACAAATATAAGATCAGAACCAAACTATAGTAAGTCATGCGTACACAAGAAAAGTAACAACAATGAGTCCCAACCACCCAGGAAATTATATCTGTGGACCTATTTCACTATATATATAAGCTGTATGTACCGAGTATAGCCGACCCGAGTATAAGCTACGGCACATAATTTTACCACTAAAAACTGGGAAACCTAATTGACTCCAGTATTAGCCTAGGGTGAAATGCATTGTCATAGACTCACCAGATAAGCCAACAAGTCCCCATAGTATACAGTCCACCGAGACCCCCCGTAAGTATATACCCAGACAGCCCCCTATAGCGTGATGGCGAACCTTTTAGAGACCAAGTGCCCAAACTGCAACCAAGTCTACGCTATCATTGCAGAGTGCCAACCCGGCTATTTAGCCTAAAATTACCGACAATCCCCCTCGATAAGGACATATAATAAAGTAGTATCATTACCATTACCAGTACACCACATGATAATACCACCATTACTTAAATACACGACAAAATATCACCAAGAATATCACCTAAGCCCATGAGCAAATACAGTGAGAGACCACTACCCCCATCCACTGAGGAGCCTACCCCCATCCAGTGGAGACCAGACCCATCCAGTGAGCGACCACTACCCCCATCCAGGAGGAGCACTACCCCCATCCAGTGAGGATCGCGACCCCCCATCCAGTGAGAGCACTACCCCCAGCCACTGAAGGCCGACGCCCATCCAGTGACCTAATTCAGGGGCAATATGAAGGATTGTATGACATTCAATTCGGAGGGGGTTTAGTGTATGGCTAAGTTGGTGTGAGTTGTGGGGTGAAGGTGGAGCACGGCACAAGCAAATTTACAGGGAACCAGGCAGGGCACATTTTCAATCAAATCACCTCCTATGTTAACTGCGGTTTGTGGCCACGATATTACTCTACCTCCCTTGGTCGAGCTCTGGCACCTGTGGCCATGCTGTCTGAGGCAAGTGTATGCTTCTGGCATCCAATGGCAGCATGGCACAGCGCAGTACAAGGTATCCAGCCAGGGGCAGTAGCCTTTGTGACCATGGGTAAGCTGTCATGAAGGCATTTTGGGGACACTAAACATAAGGACCTTTCGTTCTTTTTAGTGTCCCAAGCTGCCTGCCTGCTGCCTGTGATAACCTACAACAGAGCAGCTCCTGCTTCCATGTACGCACCGGGCGTTGGCAAGCTCGGATGTTCTGCCCATTCTCACTGAGTTCCCGGCTGCACAGGGAGGAGGGGAGGGAGGGGAGAGAGGGGGAGAGAGTCTGAGGGGCCGGGCACTGACATTTTGCTCTGTGTCTAATGCAAGCACTTGTGAGCACAGAGACGTCAGATGCAGACTACAGTAGTAGAGATCACATGAACTCTCGGCAAGCGGCACATTTGCCTGCAATTGCTGAGGCCTGCATTGATTAAACAGGTTCAAATCGAACATGAAGAATGGTACGCGTGCCACAGAGGGGCGGTGCGTGCCCCGCTGGCACGCTTGCCAAGGTTCGCCACACTGCCTTAGTATATAGCCCTGTCAGCACCCTGTAGTATATAGCCGTCCCCCTATATCATATAGCCTGCCTCCCCCTTTAGTATATAGGTCTACCCCCTTTAGTTTTATATCCTGCCAGCCCCTGTAGTATATAACCTGTGCTGTCCCTGTGTAATATCCTGCAAGCCCCTTTGTATTATATACCAGCCCCTTTTAAGTATATCTCCCATAAAAAATTCCACCATTCCAATGCCCAGGGCAGCTCATCTTATTCTTCATTCACCGTGCCTGCTCCAACTCAGCGACATCCTCCATGCACACAACTTGTGATGTCAGCCGTTGTTCGCATAAATCTGCTGTAACCATCAATAGCCCCCAAAATGTCTGAAATCACAATTTTACTTGTTTTACAACACATCTACATTTTCTTTTAAACAACAAATTATACAAAAGGCTTTTATGTCTTTATCCTTTAAAGGCACCTGCCACAGGGATGTCATTTGTTAACGCTGGTACACTGTTCTAATCTGATTTAAAAAGCATTTGTCAGTATTCTGAATGGTTTTCAGCACTTTATGGGCAGATTTATCAGCGCTCGACAAGTCCAGAATTTTCCAGTTGACCATGGCAACCAATCACAGTCTCAGACTTTCTTTCACCAGTGCTCATGAATATTTTTAAAAGTGGATAGCTTGATATGGTGCCCTGGGCACGGGAAATATTCTGCCTTTCAGACTGCTTTATAAATCTGCCCCTATATGTTTAGTTCAATTACCTGGGCTCCCTGCCAGCAGGTGTGAAGAACCCATGAATGGGAAGGACACCACAGCGCTAGTTGTACCATGTGTCCTCTGCTTCTCTTCCTCCTTACTCATCTAGGTCACCTCCGTCTTCCCCACATTCCTGTCATGTGGCTGGAATAGGCGGGGGAGGTAGAGGGATTATGTGGAGAAGGGGCAGATACACAGGCACCACACAGCTGCGCTGACCATTCCTTCAGGACTCACACAGCCTAAATTTGTGTTTTTAGTCAGGTGCTGTCCTTATGCTCGAAGCTTGCAGTTGTTATCATCTTTATTAGTTAGCCAATAAATGTCTCAACAACTGAGATCCCCAACCTTCATCTATATACCGCTGGATTACACTGTCACAATAGCTCTTCTCATCTTGGCTCTCGTATAATAAACCACATGATTAGATTTCTGGACCTGATCTGGAGCTCAGTGGAATGTCACTATTCTCTTGTGCCTGTGAGCCGATGAGTGTACATAGAAGAAAGCGAGATATACATAACCCTTGAACGCTCTGCTAATTCGCATGCACCGTCGATCTCTACACTAATTGAATATACCGACACATAATGGGTAGAGGAGGCGTTTTTGTGTGCGGCTCTGTATCGCTATGTGACAGGGAAGCTATTACTACTGCTACAGTACTCTAATCTCTGCATGCTCTCTTCTGTCACTTTTATTGTCACTTGAAATTAGTTCCTGAATAAGATCCAGAGCAACCGTTCTTGGACTCCTTGTGTCTGCTGGTTGCATAATAGATAAGAGCGTGCCGTTCTCCGGGTTTCCCGTTGGTACCAGTCCCTAACGTATTAGCTATATCAGCACTGGATTAATGAGATGGTGACTGTCTCCCCGCGGACCATAGATATACCCTGGAGATTTGGAGGTCAGAAACAATCTCTCCAAGAAAAAACAAAAAAAAAATAAACAACACAAAAAAACTAAAAAACATAGTATAAAACTAGTGCAAAGAAAGTGACAGGAAAAAGGAAAAAAGAAAAAAAAAGCAGCAATAGAAAATAAAGGCTCAGCATCCTGGGTCATAAATATAGAGGAGACATGGATGTTTTCTATCCACACTTTAGGCTGTAATAATATGGCTACACGCAGTGTCCAGTAAGTCTCACCATAAATAGGATAGAGGACACACAGCAGAATCCCTGATAAGCCATCCTCTATGTCTCTGGAGTGACAGCACAGACTAAGAGATGTCTCCGATATAACAGCTGGAATCACTGGAGAGACCCCTGAGAGACAAATCTCACTGCAACTCACTGATCCTTCCCGAAAGACAAGTTTTTTTTTAAGTCCTTCACAAACCTGAGACAAGATAGCCTACTGCTCCTGCCTCATCAACCATCTAGGGTCTTGTCATTGGTCTCAAATGATGTTTACCAATATATTGGCTGACAAAATGAGATAATAAATGTATATTAAAACTATATTCTTAAAATTTATTTCTTTTTGTATCCCAGGTATTATAAGCCAGAGCAATAGGCTTCCATATCTCGGGATGTTGTTTCCCTTATCCCATCCCATGGATACAACCACTGGAGGGAGACATAGTTTCAGCTGATAATCAGAAGCGGCAGCTAATTGACAGAGTGTACCATGTCCATTAATTGATGGGCAGCAGAGCTAACATGAGGGGGTGCAGAGGGTGCGGTCCTCCTAACTGGGCCCAACAGCCTTAGGGGGCCCCTAAGGTGGTTTTTTCTCTTTCATATGAGAAGAACTAGTACTGAAACCATACACTTAGACAGTCCAATATGGAAGCTGCTCAATAATATTTCCTAGGGTTTTTCAAAAAAGGTGAGAACCAGGACAACCTTTGTCCCACGGCAAGAAACAAGTAGACATTTTTCCACTTTCATCCCATCTATAAACCGCATAAAAAACCTCTATATCAAAAACTTTTTGAGACATTTTAACCCCTTTCCCTAATGCCCTTTTATCAATTTTGTGTTTTTCATTTTTCACTCCCACATTTAAAATCGATAACTTTTTTATGAGTGCTTGTTTTTCTGTGTACAAATCTGCACTTTCCTACTGACGGTATGTTAATCCCATTCCCATTGTACAAGGAAGCAGAAAAAAATCCAAATGCAGTGAATTGGTGAAAAATGCATTTGCATCATTTTCTTGTGGCTTAGATTAGCGCATTTACTGTGGCACCCCAAAGACTGTCTAACTTATCTTTGGGGTCGGTATGATCCCCAGGGACACTACAACTTATCATAGGCTGACCGCCGTTGACAGCTCTAATTGAGCGTCTGTGGCTCACTGAATATACGTAGCCCGGGGCCGACGTCATATTCTCTGCGCGCCGCACCAGACGAGCTGTCACCGTCGGCTGGAGCGTAGCACAGGAGCTTCGTGTCGATCTGCGATATAGGTAAGAAGAAACATTCCCGCAGTCGTAATAAGACGACCCCCGACCAGACTGAAGATTTTTCAGTTTTCAAAAGTCGTCTTATACTCCGGTTAGTAGTCTGGGTATGGGGCGATGGAGGGGGGGTGGTGCTGAGCTCCTGTCATGTGGTTCAGCACCTCGCCAATCAGCTTCCATATTGTATACAACAAGAACGGTAATTGGACAGTTAAACTATAATCACAGTGTTAACCTTGATTGCCCTTGGCCAACAGTAGCTACAGATTGCAAATACTCAGTCTCCAACACCTAAAGACTTACGAGAGAGAGTGAGCAGTCCCCCTTACCGCGCCTGACTGGGATGGTGATAGCCCCACGCCCTTTGCCCATTCCATGGCAAGGTGTAGCACATCTCATTTGGAGGAGCAGCCAGCATCAAGATACACACAAGTTCTCACCTACTAGTCCTACTCTCGCCCCTTGGCAGAGACCTTGTTGTGGATGCAAGAGAACTTGATCCAGTCTAAGGTCCTGGAGACACCCTTGTTTGCGAATTGGAGGGAGATGAAAGCCAGGGATGTTTCTGCTCTGCTACCGCATTGGAGATGGCAAATGCTTCTTCAAGCTTTCTGCCGATCTCCATTACAGTTTTTCCAGCTGGCGCAAGGTACAAGAACTTCGTCAGTACCATTCACATCCCTTAGGCAGTCCTATGATCTCCATTGTCACCCATAACTGGGTCCCGTTCCTCCCTATTCCAAGTGAGGACACAAACAAAACTCACAAAGAAATAAAACAAAGCGAGTCCGCATCACACAGAGCGGGCGACATGGCCAAAATCATATTTCAAGGTGACATCAAAAATCCTATGTATCAGAACAACCACGAAATATACAGTCATAAACACAAAAAAGTACAAACAATAGAGCCCACAGGAAATATATATCTGTGGACAGATATACCTATATATATAAGCTTTATGGTACTCGAGTAGTAAGCCCGACCCTAGTATAGCTACGGCCATAAGTTTCCACTAAAAAACTGGAAAACCTATTGACTCAAGTATTCGCCTAGGGTGAAATTGCATTGGTCCATAGCCTCCCCAATATCAAGCCATCATTCCCCATATATAAAGCCACCAGACCCCAGTAGGTATAATTACCCAGACGCCCCCTATAGTAATACCGTCAGCACCCTGTAGTATAGCCATCCCCCCTATATTATATATCCTGCTGCCCCCTTTATATAAGTCTTTACCCCCTGTAGTTTATATTCTGCCCGCCCCCTGTAAGTATATAACCTTCTGTCCCCCTGTAGTATATATGCCTGCAAGTCCTTTGTAGTAATATAGCCCGCCCCTTTTAAGTATAGCCTGCCCATAAAAAATTCCACCATTCCAATGCCCAGGGCAGCTCATCTTAGTTCTCATTGCACCTTGCCTGCCTCCAACTCAGCGACATCTCCATGCCACACTGTGATGTCAGCCGTGGCCCGTGTAAACATGTTGTAACATAAATAGCCCCCAAAATGTCTGAATCAACAATTTTTGCTGTTTTACAACACATCTACATTTTTTCTTTTTAACAATTCTCAAAAGGCTATTTTTCTTAATCATTGAAAGTGCACCTGCCACAGGGATTCATTTTTAAGCTGGTTACAGGTTCGAATAGCTGATTTTATTAAAAATGCATTTGTCAGGTATTCGGAATGGTTTTCCAGCACTTTATGGGATGGGGCAGATTTCAAGCATCTGAACGTTCAGACTATTTCCGTTGCCCCTGCAACCATCACCAAAGGGCCTCAGCTTTCATTTCACCAGTTCTCATGAAATATTTTAAAGGGGAGCTGTGATTATGGTTGGCCAGGGGCACTGAAAGATTCTGACTTCAGACTGCTTGATAAATCTGCCCCTATAGGTTTATTTCACATTACCTGGCTCCCTGCCAGCAGTGTGTGATTGAGACCCAGGATGAGGAAGGCAGCCACAGCCTAAGTGTACCTGTGCCTCAGTCTCTCTCCTCTTACTCATCTAGGTCCCTCCTCCTTCCCCACTTGAAAATGAATGTTACAGCTTATATAAAAGATTTAGAGAAAGGGGATACCCCAAAAAAACGCTACACAGAGCATACCAAAGAGCCAAGACCACAAAGAGGGAAAAGCTTCTAACAAATAACCTTACACAAAAAAACTCACACCAAGTGAGATGCATCGGCACATACGATGCACACTCACAGGATGTAATG
>WNYA01003052.1:0-29867 GCA_019512145.1 Engystomops pustulosus | reverse complement strand
CACCACTAGGGGGAGATCACTGTATACTACCTGCAGTCACCACTAGGGGGAGATCACTGTATTCTACCTGAAGCCACCACTAGGGGGAGATCACTGTATTCTACCTGCAGCCACCACTAGGGGGAGATCACTGTATTCTACCTGCAGTTACCACTAGGGGGAGCTCACTTTATGCTACCTGCAGGGTCTTCTCACACTTGTTACAGATCTCTAGTTTTTGGTACTTTGCATTAGCTCTTTTCTTGATGTATGAAATCTCCTTATTGATACAGTAAAATGTAATTAATGCTGCTCGGTAAATAAATAAAACTGAAAGAAACACTCTTAACCACACCCACAAAACGTGTGCAAGGTGCAAAACGGTGAAAAAAGGCACAATAGGCAAAACTGCAGAATAGTGGCACAAGAACAGCAATACATCAGGCCTTGGGGGAGATTTCTCATTTTCTGGCGATCTTCCACTGGCCACGCCCCCTTGTCAATTTGGTTACATTAAGAGGCTTAGGACTTTTGATGTATACGACGGGCAGCGCGGCAGTCGGGCACAACTACATCAATACGACTTGGCTTAGTTTTGCGTAAGGGAAAGTTTGCTGGTTTTCCAAAAGATCGCTGCCCCCTGCTCCACCCATCGCACCGCTCTACACTCCCTCCATGTCCACATGGCGTAGAGTTGGTGTATTTGCTAATGTACTCACAAATTCTTGCACTATTTCACTGCTTCTTCGCCCCAAAACTGGCATAGTCAGCGGTACAACTCCCCCTATAGGTCAGAAGATGTATTTACACGTATAGAGACAGACCTGACCCCGGGAAGAGAGAAGCTTCCACTACAACAGGATGTCTATCACACAGTCACTTCATATATACAAGGATCCCTCCCTCATATACCTGCTGACACGTGTGTTGTATTCTTTTGTTTTAAACTAGACAGCCTCAGGGTCTTCGGACAAAAGAACCCGAGGCCTGTCATAGCAACAATTCGCAGGCACCCAACGATGAGTGTTGGAAATGGGGACAGCCTGATGGAAGCGGATGTCGATCTTGGCAAGATGAGACGCCTTGAGCCTGCGTGCCCAGATCAAGAGTCAAAAGAATTTAGTACTTTTCGCTGTAGGGTTGGTTCTGTGGTTGTTGCTGCCGCACGCTTCCCTGGAGGCATAGAAAGACACAAAACTAACCAGGAGGGTGGTTAAAGAATAAAGAAAAAAGGACAAAGGATTATTGTAGAAAATGAGAAACAAAGGAAACACACAATCAGGAAATTCCAAACGTTCACCTTGATATAACAAGTGTTCCACCACCAATTACAGGTTGTAAAATATATAACAATGGCTCTGCCTCGGGGGGCTTTGTGTGTGGTTTATTTGCCAGCTTACACAATTGAAGATGGATTTGAGTGGTTATTGTAATTGCGTTGTAATGGTTTGGTGTAATTGTGTAATTTGTAATACAAATTTTAACACATCGTACAAGATTATCAGTATGTAAAATTGTTACTGTACATCACGGTTTTGGAACAAGAGAAGGGGAAAGAGAAGAAGCTAGGCAACAGATGGAGGAGGATAACAGATAAAAGATAAATTAACTACAATTATTCTGAAGGTTAATAAAGACCAAGTTCGTAACGCAAGAAATTGTGGAACCTGGGAGTAGGAGTTAAGTATCTGCGAATGATGTCGTGTGATGTGATGAAGCTAGTAGGAGGGTTCTAGGTTTGGTGGGGACCCGTTTTGAGATGATAACTTTGATGCAGCCTCCGACATCGGTGTCATGATTTATCTTCTAGCGTGGCAACGGGAAGAAATAGAACAAGAAAGAAATTTAGCCTCTGATTTACATTCAATATAGACCACTCAGTTGTTTTTATCACAGCAAAAAAGATCCACTTCTGGCAGTTGGACCTGTCTCCAGAGAAAAGCCTCCAGAGACAAAAAAGATGAAGATTAACGTTGCAATCTGGCTCTAGCGAGTTAGTTAGATTCAAACACTTTTATCGGCTGCATGGGGGGAGATATGGGTGTTTGTATTAGAGAAGACGGGAGGAAGATAAGGGACATTGACCAGATTTCCTTACCCCCGAGAGCACAGCTGGTAATGCTTAGCTACTCATTGATGCCCATGACTGCGGAATCCCCGGATTCCGGCCGGATTGATAGGAGAACAAAGAGAAGTCGAACAATCAAATGGCATCAGGTGAAGCACATCAGTTGAAAGGAGGACTAGCAACTATACACCAGAGAAGTGGCGCATGAGCACACACTATAAGAGTACTGTGTGAGTAGAGAGATAAGATTAGTATTTAGTTATAGTATGGAAAGTCTGCTGCTAAGGTAACTGTAAGCAGCACCAAGTTACACAATGTATGTAAACTTTTCTCATGCGGTATCCATTGGCGAATCAGTTAGCTCCTCCACTTGGCTGTCACCGGGAATCTCCTCCACTTGGCTTTTTCTTGTGTCACGGGAAGGAGGAGGGGAGGAAATTCCTACACTGTGGAGTGTTTTTTTGTTGTAACGAGAAATCTTCTCCACTGGTGTCCCTGTCACGGGAATCTACTCCACTTGGCTGGTGTCACCGGGAACGGAAATAAAAAGGAATCTCCTCCACTGGCTGTGTCACCGGGAATCTACTTCCACGTGGCTTTGTAAACAGGGACATATCCATCAACTTGGATCTGTGTAACGCGGAGGAATCTCCTCCACTTGGCTGTCACCGGGAAATCTCCTCCACTTGGCTGTCACCGGGGAACCTCCTCCACTATGGGCTGTCCCCGGGAACCTCCATCTCCAATTGGCTGATAACTGAAACATCCTCCACTTGGCTTGTGGTCACCGGGGCGGAAACCTCCTCCACTTGGCTGTCACCGGGAACCTCCTCCACTTGGCTGTCACTGAAAATCTCCTCCACTTGGCTGTCACCGAAAATCTCCTCCACTTGGCTGTCAACGGGAATCTCCTCCACTTGGCTTAAACGGGGATCTCCTTCCAATTGGCTGATAACTATTTCTCCCCAGTTATGAAGACCGTTTCTGATCACTGGCGGTGGCTGCATTTTACCGGGTGCCCCCAGAGGCTTCAGGTATCTTACGCAGACAAGGATTTTCTTTTTCTAACAAGTTTTCTAATGGAGGAATCGTACTGTTAGCTCTTTTCTAAGTGGATGCCCCACGGATTTGATGATTGATGGTCACGGTGGCTCATTCCATATTCTATTATACTTTTTTTTTTTTCAAAGTTGTATTTGCAAGATATCCCCCTTTGGCATGGCTTACCAGCCTCCATGATTGTAAAAATGGGGACCCCCAGAAGCTCCTTCATATAGACAGGATCATAGGTCATAATCAATGTTGGGTCATTATACACCTTAAAGCGTGTATTTGGTCAGTACGTGAATATATGACCGGGGTCGGAGAATCGGAGAATATGGTGTTGCCAAGGGATTCAGCTCGCCTGTGAGAAAGCAATCACTGAGCAGTGAAAATCGATATGTTTTGTGTTCAAAACCGGGGTGACAATGATACAGACAGAGCCATTCTGGTGGAAAGGACCGTGCCCGCTAGCATAGGACCCCCCCGCTCGAGGACGCGACCAGAGAGCTGAGGCAGGGTAGGGAGCCGAGAGACGCGATTGAGCCGCAGCCACGGGGGAGGAGAGCCAGCACCCGACGAAACGTCGGGCCCCTCACACTCCAAACAGAAGTAGACGAGATAGCATCAGAGACGGAGAGGGCCGGATTCCGCCAACCCACCGAAATGACCCCGAGTAATAGGAGAGACCGATTCTGAGGCTAGAGGCTGCACGAAGAGAGGCGCACGCACGAGGACCTCAGGATGTTTAACCCCCCCCCACCCCCCCGAGCCATCCCCTATTCCCTCTTACTGGACGTCCCCCTACCTGTACAGAGGCACGTCTTCCGAGATGATCCGCAGAGCCTAGAGCAAAGGCAGCCCGCTACCACCCAATGCCCGACGAAACCCACGCGAGAGACCCCCCCATGGAGCACCTAGAGGGTCCGACGAGGACCCCGAAGGAGGGGCCCCCCCGAGCAGGCCCCCCCTACGAGAGCGACATACCTCTCCATTCTACCCCCCCCCGACCACCGGCGCATGACCCTCTAGGGAATAGCCGAGATAGAAGTAGTCAAGCGCAGGACCGAGCCGCCGAGGAGGGGGAGAGATGGGGAGGCCAACCCCACAGGCAGGAACACTTGATCTCCTCGAAGTAGGAAACCGCGATACTATAATCGAGTATTGTTGATCCAAGCCTGGAGGAAGTTGGGGGGGGAATTTGGGTGGGGATATTAGGAGTTACGTTGTGGGGAGTATTTAAATACCGTACAAAAAGCAACATCTAGTTTCTCGTTTATACAATTCAACCTATGATTTGCCAGGGAAGATTTTCTTTTCATTTTCATCGGTGAATATAACTTCACCATTTTTCTCTAGAACCGCACCAGACTTGATAAAGTAATTTTACTAATGGGGTGGTAAACAGGTGAGAGCAAGAGTTAGGAGAAGGTAGAGGGTCATGCATACAAGGTTACTCCCAATGTTGTACATGAGTAAGCTACATGTCCTAAGTGTGAAGTCAGTAGTCGATGGGTTGACGCCATCAATGGATCCTTGTACAGTGACACCTTCTGGTAATCCTGTACGAAGTTGAGCCTTCAGTCTTCTGACCAATGGTTTGGCAATTTTTATAAATAACATGAAAATAAAGCTGAGACGTGAAGAGGCAGTACAGGTTGCACAAACAATGTGAGTGGAATGGTCATCGGGAAGCATGGAGAGTAAACATCGCTGTTATATTTCTTGCCAGTCTGAATCCTCCAGCTGAATGGACGGGGATTGAAAACTTTTCTCATTGTGAAGAGCCTGAGTTATTGTCTCACTTGGAAACCAAAGACAGCCAGGGGGTAATCTGTTAGTTGCTGATCATGGGTATTATCTTCTTCTCTTTACCCCTCTTGGTTTTTCCTGACATTCACTGAGAAATAAACCATCATGAAAGTTGGATATTAACATCTCTGGGGCCACATCTTAGCAGCACATTTGATTCATCGAGGAAGGTCGGAGCGGTCTCTTTCATCCTCATGAGTTGAAAACTCCAGGAATCTCCTTGGATCCAGGGCTCCACAGGGCACCAAGGGTGAGTATGCTCTGAGCTCCGGCCACAGACTAATAGGTAACCTGACTTTCTGGATGGGGGAGAATTTCCTTCATAAAGAATCTGTTTTGCAAAATCAATGATTGGCGTGGGCTGACCGTGCGGTTCGCAATGTTCACCTTGGTTTTCTCATTTGAAGGACACACAGATTGATGCCAAACTCCGTCTCACATGGTTCATGTTCTCCTTCTGAAACAACAAATATGGATTCACCATAAATCTATTTAAAATAATTAAAATCCTGCATCATCTCAGGTCTCTGCTTCTGTTGCTACTAACAATCAATTTATTAAAGACCATTACACATAGAGATTCTGGGGTGGTAGTCTCCTCAGAGCCCCCACCCCTCCTCAGGATCATTTTGAAGATTTTTTTAAAACCTTTCTTTACTAAAACGGGGGGAATCCTCATAGGAAACAGATGGACACCGCACTATGAGGTCAGGACCTTAACGTGAAGGTGCAACCTTAAAAGGGTTTAGCACTGATAGCGGGTGTTAGCAGTTGGTGTGCTAGTACAAAATAGCAGCAATCTCGCCCTTGTTTTTTTGTTTTTAGGGGTCTCTAACAATGCTGTACTGTACATGTACATTATGGCTACTTTCCTAAACCTGGCACCAACCTTAGGGGATCCAGTCCAGTCACTTTGAAATTCTGTGTGCACAGTTACCATTTTTTTTATAACATTACGCTCTTTGAATTATGCTGATTGTCCTTTATTTCGTTGTTGTCTCCCCGCACATGCGGCCGTTGGCTTGCACAGCTTTGTACTTTTCCTTAAGGTCGATTGTTTGACCCTACCCAAAGAAAACTTACAGTAATTTAGGATGAACAAGGGACTAGGGAAAGAACACCCCTGCCATGTGAGAAGCCTCTACACATGCTATCCCGCTATGAGGTCTCAGGGATGGGAGAAACTTGTCAACATAATGAGCGTCAGGAAAGGAAGTAGGAGTTCTCCTTATGGTGACTTTGCCATGTTGAGTTTTGGAGAATCTGATGCTGTGACTAAGGAATTCTCTGTAATATACAAATAAGTTTTCTAGGATGACCAGGACAAGAAAACAATGGCTCTTTTGCTACCTTGTAAGACTGGACCCCGCCTCAAACATGTACTTTCAGAAGATTCTTATAATGAGAGGACAGACCAAGCCAAGATCCAAAGGCAATACATTGGTTACAGAGAAGAAGACACAAGGCACAAGTTCAAAATCAGTTTGTGTCATTTATCTGTCCCTCTCTCCAGGAATCTTTTGGCCGCCCTTTAGGGCACGTATATTTTTTTCTTTCCACATTAATTTAGTATTGTTGATGCTGCATTCCATTAAACTTAAAACAATTTGGTACAAAGTGATAACGGCAGTCTGTGGCTCATGTGGAAAGGCGCTACTCTTCCCTGCTGACTGTGACCTGGCTTGTTGTGCTGTAGTCGCTTGCTGCTTTTTTCCATCACGGAGAGCTTTCTTCTCCCTTCTCATTATGTTATTGACATGAATATAGATATAATAAGGAGATATCATTAGGGCAAACACCGACGACTTCTACTTCTCATACACAGTAAGACTACCACCCTGTGGTTACTCTCTCTGATGACTATGGGTATTCTGGCTATGTTATCCTGAGGAAAGAAGTTTTGGGGCCTCAATTTTTTCTTAACTTATCCCTGCAGCCCTTATGCTGGGCGAGTATAGGTATAGTCATCATTAGCTGCTATGAGGCCTAGGTTGTAGAGGGGCAAACTCAACAATAACAGTGGAAGGACTGTCTGCACTTCCTCCTCAGTCTCTACTTCGCATAGACATCTGATGAGGGTAAGGTTAGGTGACAGCATTTTAGGGATCCGAAAGTTGATATTCCTCCTATGGAGCCCTATGGTCCTCATTGACCAGGTCCCTCAGGCCGGTTACTAACTGGCCGTTATCACTGCCCTCTCCTAGGCATAATTTAGGTTCCTCAGCCTGGCATATTCCTTACCCTGGAGGTGTTGGGGTGTCCTGCCCTTCTGCTTGTAGTGCTTATGACCTTTAGGGTCTGACACACCCATAAGATGGCAACAAGTTCATCTGGCACGCATTGAAATAACATGAATCCACACAACTTTCTCACAGGTTATTTGTCTGTGCTTCAGGGGACTACGGAACAATTCTGTAACAATGAATGAATACGTTTATAATTAATACAAAAATAAATGACCCCCTTCGGTATTTACCTTTTATTCATGTTTTCTTCATATTTCTTCTAAGTTATCAAACCAATCACAACCATGTTGTTTTTTAGCCAGAATTTTGCCCGGGACTTCCTGGAGAATGAATGATGAAAACAATCACTTGTAGATGTCGGACGAGGTCCGGCAGCCGCCGCATTTGTTGGTAAGTTACATATGTGATTAGACACGGAACAGGATCGTGCACCTTAGAGCTAATTTACCAGGGGTCGCGGGTGGCACTTTTCGTCGACTGTTCATCTGTTGTGCGGCTGTGACATCTTATAACAGGTGTCTGCCTTAGGATTGTGTCGCAAAATTTAGGGGGCCTGCCGTTGGACTAAGCACGGGATATTACCTTTCAAATTGTGGTCGCAAGCCAAGCACTCAGATACGCCACTAAAAAGATTGGTGCGGGGGACAGTGACACATGCAGGATATCGGGGGCAGGATCTTAGGATCCCGAGCTCCCCCACAGCGCATTATAAACAGGACAATGCACTTCCTGGCCAAGGAAAGAGAAGGTGAACTCCGGGGACCTGAGCGGGGAAGTGACACTGCAGGATATCGGAGCGACAGGATCTTAGTGAGCTCCCGCCCCACAGCGCATTATACACGGACATTGCACTTACATGCCACGGAAGAAGAAGGGTTGAACTCGGGGACCTGAGCGGGGAAGTGACACATCAAGGATATCGGCGCAGGGGGCGGATCTAGTGACTCCCCACAGCGCATTATACACGGACACGCACTAACATGCCCAGTGAAGAAGAAGGAGAACTCCGGGGACCGACTGGGAAAGAGACACATCGCAGGATTCAGGCAGGATCTTAGTTACTCCCGCACCAGCGCATTATACACGACACATCACTTACATGCCACAGGAAGAGAAGAGGTAAAACTCCCGGGGACACTGAGCGGGGAAGAGTGACCACATGCAGGATATGGGTGCAACGATCTTAGTGACTCCCGGCACAGCGCATTATACACGGACAATGCACTTACAGGCACCAGGAAGAAAGAAAGGGAGAACTCCGGGGACCTGAGCGGGGAAGAGACACATGCCGGTCTATCGCGTGGCAGGATCTTAGTGACTCCCCGCCACAGCGCATTATTACATGGACAATGCACTTAAAATGCACAGGAGAAGATGGTGAACTCGGGAGACCTGAGTGGGGAAGTGACACAGGATATAAAACAAACAAGTTTGTTATTATTAATAAACGGGTGTGCAGGATCTTAGTGACTCCCGCACAGCGGCATTATACACGACAATGCACTTACATGTCACAGGAAAAGAAGTTGAACCCGGGACCTGAGCGGGGGGAATCGACACATGCCATGATATCGGAGCAGATCTGGTGACTCCCGCACAGGGCATTTAACACGGACAACGCACTTACATGCACCAGGAAAAAAGGTGAACTCCGGGGGACCGTGAGCATGAAGCGACACATTCGGATATCGGGGCGCAGGATCCTATGACTCCCGGACAGACATTATACACCGGACAATCACTTAAATGCACCAGGAAGAAGAAGGGTGAACTCCAGTGACCTGAGCGGGAAGTGACACAATGCAGGATATCGGAGCAGGATCTTAGTGACTCCCCGACCCGCATCTTATAATGGAACAATGCACTTACATGCACCAGGAGAAGAAGGGGGAACGCCGGGGACATGATGGGGCGACAATGCAGGATAAGGTGCGGTGCAGGATCTAGTGATCCCGCACAGCGCATTATACACGGACAATGCAATTATGCCACCAGGAAGAAGAAGGGAACTCGGGACCTGAGCGCGTGGGAGCGACACATGAAACAGGATATACGGGTGCAGGATCTTGTTGACTCCCCCACAGCGCATTAACACGGACAATTCACTTACATGCACCAGGAAAAGAAGAAGGTGGACCTCCGGGACCTGAGCGTGAATCGACCACTGCAGGAATCGCCGGGCGCAGATCTCAGTGACTCCCCGCACGCACATTATACACGGACAAGTCCTTACATGCCCAGAGGAAGAAGAAGGGTGAACTCCGGTGGACCTGAGCGGGGAAGCATGACACATGCACGGATATCGGTTGCAGGATCTTAGTGAACTTCCCCGCCACACGATATACAACACGGACACTGCACTTACATGCACCAGGAAGAGAAGGTGAACTCTCGGGGACCTGGACGGGGAAGTGATCATGCAGGAATATTGGGCGCGGATACATTTAATAATATAAATTCCTTTTATTTAATAGTCGCACACAGATACGCACGCGATGCACAAAGCATTTAATTGGATCTTAGTCACTCTCCCTCACAGCGATATATACGGACGATGGAACTAACATCACCCAGGAAGAAGAAGTGAACCTCGGGGGGACCTGAGTCGGGGAGGGAGCGACACATGCAGGATATGGGGGCGCAGGATCTATAGTCAACTCCCGCAAAGCGCATTATACAACCGGACAATGCACTATACATGCACCAGGAAGAAGACGGGGTAAACATCCGGGGACCTGAGGATGGGAAGTGAACATGCAGGAGATGGCGGTGCAGGATCGTAGTGACTTCCCCGCCCAAGCGCCTTATAAACGGACCAATTGCACCTTACATGCACCAGGAAGAAAAGGTGGTGAACTCCGGGGACCTGAGCGGGGGAAGCGGACACCATCAGGATATGGAGCACGCATCGTTAGTGACGCCCCGCAACATGCGCATATACACGGACAATGACTTACATGCACCAGGAAGAAAGAAGTGAACTCGGGGACCTGATCGGGGAAGTGACACATGCAGTGAGATCGGGCGCGATCTTATGACTCCCCGCACAGCGCAGTATACAAGCAATCCACTTACATGCACCAGGAGAAGAAGGTGAAACTCGGGACCTCTAAGCGGATGACAGTGACACATGCAGATATCGGGCCGGCATATCTTAGTGACTCCCCGCACAGCACTTATACAACGGACAATGCACTTCTCGGACCTACAGTGAACCAGGTAAGTAAATGACCCCATGAGTGAATATTGAGTGTATTATATGGACCTTTATGGGGCAGATTTACTTACCCCGGTCCGTTTCGCTTCAGCGGCGCTTCTCTCGCGGTGGATTCGGGTCCCGGGCCGGGGATTCATTAAGGTCGTTTCTCCGACGTCCAACCATGTGCACTGCTGCTGCTCTGAAGGAGCATGGAACGCACTCAATACACCGGCCTATCTGATGAAGGTTAAGGGTGCAGTTCCGCCGACACTTCTTGTTTTTTTTAAATGCGGTGTTTTTCCGAACCGTCTTGGTTTTCCTTCGGCCACGCCGCGCCCCGATTTTCCGTCGCGTGCATTGCCAGCTGCCGTGCGGCCAACATCCGATCGCTTCGCCAAATCCCGGGCAATCAGAGGAAATTGGCGGCAAAATCGAAAATATTCGGTAACACGCTTAGGGAAACGCGAATCGGGCCCTTAGTAAATGACCCCCTGTGTCATAAATTGAAGCGCCCTCTGCTCCCAGGTGAAGAGGAAGTCATGGTTAACCGGGTGAGTAACATCTATCCAGTCCATGTTGTAGTAAGAGGAGCTTTTATCTACCAGCAAGTCCCCCTTTATCACTATTCGATATCTGATGCCATGTAGATTCCTGATGAACATCAACAATAATAATCCTTTTATAGTTGTCCAAACCCATCATCCATCTTCCGTCCAGGTGTCATTGGTCCCCATGTTGTGGTGAGAAGGTGCATAGCTTAACTATTAGGACCCGCTTATCTATTACAATCCCAATCAGCCTGTACAATACCGGAGCAATAGGACCCTTCTCTCCCCGGCTGCTTTATATTTCTATCCATCTTTATAGGTCCTATACCATCCAACTCAGCAGGTCACAGTCCCCAGGTTTGTGTTTTACCTGCAGTGGATTCGTGGCCACTGACTTCTCTTTGGTTCGTTTTTTGCTCCATGATCCTGGACATTTTTCTTTTATATCGCGCTCCTTTAATAGAATAAAGGGAGACAGGATTCCTGATGTACCATTAACCCCCATGTAACATGTTAAGAGATGGAGCGTCCCAACCTGTGGCACTGCTGATATGGCCTCGGAGGGTTAAGAGCGAGAGAAAAAGCCAGACAGAAGGTAAAAAGGGTCAGAGAAAATAGAGGATGTGAATAGAAAAACAAGTGGAGGGGTAGAGATGAAGTATACAAAAGGAAAAAGAAGGGTGCGCCAAAGGAAATAATGTGGAACGAAAGAAACTAGAAGAAAATGAGACAAGAACCAGAGAGAGAGTCCGCCAAAGGGAATAAGAGAAGACATCAGAAGATTAAGGGAAGAACAACAAAGCGGTAGGAAGAGAAAGAGGAAAGACGAAGATAAGAGAGGCGGAAAAACCACAGCACAGAGGGACAAACAAGCAAAACAGAAAAGAAAAAACAATCTGGGAGCAAGGGAAAAAGAGAAAAGAAGGACAAAGGGACAACGCCATGTCTATCCCGTTATCCTGCAGGAATACAACACACGTGTCAGCAGGTCTAGTGAGGGAGGGTCTTGTATTTGTGTCATCTTCCCATGTTAACATGTAAGAGATGGGAGCGTCTCACCTGTGCACTGCTGATGGCCTCCGCCATGGTGATTTCCCTTTAATACTGCAGGAATACACACACGTGTCAGCAGGTTATGAGGAGGGATCCTTGTATATTGTGTCATCTGCCCATGTACATGTCAGGATGGAGCGTCTCACCTGTGCCTTGCTGATGGCCTCCGCCATGGTGATCCCGTTAACTCCTGCAGAAAATACACACACGTTTCAGCAGGTATATTAGGGATGGATCCTTGTCTATTGTGGCATCGTGTCCCATGTAACATGTAAGAGATTGAGCGTCTCTCACCTGTGCACTGCTGATGCCTCCGCCATGTGATCCCGTTTTTTATACTGCAGAGGAATACAACACACGTGTCAGCAGGTTTAATGAGGGAGGGATCCTTGGGTATATTGTGTCATCTGCCCATTGAACATGTAAGAGATGGGAGCGTCTCACCTGTGCACGCTGATTTCCTCCTTATCCCCGCCATGTGTATGCGACCCCGGTTATCCTGCAGAATACAAACACACGTGTCAGCATGTATATCATGAGGAGGGAACTCCTTGTATCTATGCAGTGACTGTGTGATACGACATCCTTGTTGTAGTGGAAGCTTCTCTCTTCCCGGGTCAGTCCCTGTCCCTTATACGTGTAAATAACATCTTCTGAATCCTATATGGGAGGTTTGTACCTTGTAATACCACAAAACTCTGACTAATGCCAGTTTGGGGCGAAGAAGCAAGTGAAATAGTGCAAGAATTTGTGAGTACATTAGCAAATACACCAACTCTACGCCATGTGGACATGGAGGAGTGTAGATCGGTTCTATGGGTGGAGCAGGGGCAAGAGCATCTTTTGGAAACCAGCAAACTTTCCCTTACCAAAACTAAGCCAGTCGTATTGAATGTATTGTGGCCCGACCTGCCGCGCTGCCCGTCGTATACATCAAATCCATAGCCTCTTAATGTACCAAATGACAGGGGGGTGGCCATTGGAAGATCGCCGAAACTGATAAATCTCCCCAAGGACCCTGATGTATTGCTGTTCTTTGTGCAACTATTCTGCAGTTTTGCCTATTTGCCTGTTTTTTTCACCGTTTTGCACCTTGCACAGCCAACGTTTTGGTGGGTGTGGTTAAGAGTGTTTTCTTGCTTTCAGTTTTTATTTATATTTAACGAGCAGCATTACTTACATTTTACTACTGTATACACATAAGGAGATTTTTCCATACATCAAGAAAAGAGCTAATCAAAGTACCCAAAAACTATAGATCTGTAACAACAAGTGTGAGAAAGACCCCTGCAGTTAGCATAAAGTGAGCTCCCCCTAGTGGTAACTGCATGGTAGACTACATGATCTCCCCTAGTGGTGGCTGCATGTAGATACCATTGATCTCCTGCCCTATTGGTGGCTTCAGGTAGAATACAGTGATCCCTCCCCCTAGTGGTGACTGCAGGTAGTATAACAGTGATCTCTCCCCCCTAAGTGGTGGCTGCTGTATAATACAGTGAGCTCCCCTAGTGTGCTGCCGGTAGAATACATTGAATCTCCCCCTGTGGTTGCTGCAGTAGTATACAGTGATCTCCCCCTAGTGGTGGCTGCAGGTAGTATACAGTGGAGCTCCCCCTAAGTGGTGGCTGCAGGTAAAGGTATACAGTGATCTCCCTCCCCCTAGTGGGTGGCTGCAGGAAGAATACATTGTTTTCCCCTAGTGGTGGCGCAGTTAGAATACAGTGATTCCCCCCTAGATGGGGGCTGCAGTAAATATTCAGTGAGTCCCCCTATTAGTGGTGGGTGGCAGTAGAATACGTGATCTCATCTCCCCCTAGTTGTGTCCTGCAGGTAGAATACAAGTGATTCCCCATCCCCCTAGTGGTGGCGCAGGTTAGATACAGTGATCCCCCCTAGTTTGGCTGCAGGTTAACTAATTGTCATCCCCCTAGTGGTGTGGCTTCAGGTAGAATACAGTGGATCTCCCCCTAGTGGGGTGGCTTCAGTTAGAATACAGTGATCTCCCCCTAGTTGGTGGCTTCAGGTAGAATACAGGGATCTCCTCCCTCCCCCTAGTGGTGATGCGGTCGAATACAGTGTTTCCCTAAGTGGGTGGCTTCAGGTAGAATCAGTGGCTCCCCCTATG
Source organism: Engystomops pustulosus (assembly GCA_019512145.1). Lineage (NCBI taxonomy): Eukaryota > Metazoa > Chordata > Amphibia > Anura > Leptodactylidae > Engystomops > Engystomops pustulosus. Next base: position 15,796 of record WNYA01003052.1, on the reverse strand, counting down.
GTGACTTGCAGTCGTTACATGATCTCCCCTAGTGGTGGCTGCAGTAGAAGACAGTGGTCTCACCCTAGTGGTGGCTGCAGGTAGAATCATGATCTTCCCACTATTGTGGTGGCAGGTAGTATACAGTGCTCTCCACCCTAGTGTTTGGCTGCAGGTGTATAGCAGTGAGCTCCCCACAGTGGTGGCTGCAGGTAGGCTACAGTGATCTACCCCCTAGTGGTGGCTGCAGGTAGAAATACATTGTTTTCCCCTAGTGGTGGATGCAGGAGAATACATGATCTCCCCTAGTTGTGGCTGCAGGTAAATACAGTGATCTCCTCCCCTTTTGGTGGCTGCCGGTAGATACAGTTAGCTCCCCCTATTTTGGCTGCAGGTAGTATACAGTGATCTCCCCCTAGTGTGATGCAGTAGCATACAAGTGTAGCTCCCCTAAGCATGGTGGGTGCAGGTAGAATCAGTGAATCCCCCCTAGGGTGCTGCAGGTAGACATCCAGTGATCTCCTCCCCCTAGTGTGACTCAGTAAATACAGCAGTGATCTCCCCCTAGTGGTGGCTGCAAGGTAGTATAACAGTGATCTCCACACCCTAGTGGGGTGGCTGCAGGTAGTTAATACAGTGATCTCCCCCTAGTGGTTGCTGCAGGTAGTATCAGTGAGCTCCCCCTAGTGGTGGCTCAGGGTGTATACAGTGATCTCCCCCTAGTGGTAGTGGTGGCGCAGGGTAAACAGTGTTTTCCCCTAGTGGTGGCTGCAGGTAGAATACAGTGATCTCCCCCTAGTGTGGCTGCAAGGTAGAATCAGTGGCTCCCCCTAGTGGTGTTGGGGTGCAGGTAGATCCAGTGATCTCCCCCTATGGGTGGTGGCAGGTAGAATACAGTGATCCTCCCCCTAGTGGTGCTGCAGGTAGAATACAGGAGCTCTCCCTCGTGGTGACCTGCAGGTAGAATACAGTGGATCTCCCCCTAGTGGGGGCTGTGCTGCAGTAGTTATACAGTGATCTCCCCCCCTAGTGGTAGACTGCAGGTAGCATACAGTGATCCCCCTAGTGGTGGCTGCAGGTAGCATACCGTGGATCTCCCCCTATTTGGTGGCTTTGAGGTAGCAAATACATTGATCCTCCCCTAGTGGTGGCTGCAGGTAGAATACAGTGGATCTCCGCCCCTAGTGGTGTCTGCAGTAAATAACAGTGAGCTCTCCCTAGTTATGGCTGCAGGTAGAATACATGATCTCACCCTAAGTGGTGGCTGCAAGGTAAATCCAGTGATCCGTCCCCTAGTGTGGCTGTATGGTATAATACAGTGAGCTCCCCTAGTGGTTGCTGCAGTCAATACAATGAGCCCACCCCCTCGTTGGTGGCCTGCAGGTATATACATGAGCTCCCCCTAGTGGTGTCTGCCTAGTGGTGTCTGCAGGTATTAAAAACTAAGCAGTGATCTCTGCCCCCTAGGGTGGCTGCATGTAGTATACCCGTGATCTCCCCTATGGTGCTGTCAGTAGAATGGCAAATGAGCTCCCCCTCGTGGTGGCTGCAGGTAGAATACAATGAGCTCCCCCTCAGTGGTGTCTGCAGGTAGAATACTTGGATCTCCCCCTAGTTGGTGGCGCAGTGTAAGAATACAGTGAATCTCCCCCTAGTAGGTGGCCTTCAGGTTAGCATACAGTGATCTCCTCCCCTAGTGGGGAATGCGGTAGTATCGTGGCTCTCCTAGTGGTGGCTGCAGGTAGAATCAGACAGTGATCTCCCCCTAGTGGTGACTGCAGGTATATACAGTGATCTCCCCTAGTGGTGACTGCAGGTAGAAATACAGTGAATCCTCCCCCTATGGTGGCGCATTTAGAATACAGTGAGCTCCCCTAGTGGGGCTGCCAGGTAGTATACAGTGACTCTCCCTAGTGGTGGCTGCAGTAGAATACAGTGAGCCTCCCCTAGTGTTGTCTGCGGTAGTATACAGTGAGCTCCCCATAGTGGTTGCTGCATGTAGAAATAACAGGATCTCCCCCTACAGTGGATGTCTGCAGGAGAATACAGTGCGCTCCCCCAGTGGTGGCTGCAGGTAGAATACATGATCTCCCCCTAGTGGTGTCTGCAGGTAGTATCAGTTGATCTCCCCCTATGGTGGGCTGCAGGTAGTATAACATTGAGCTCCCCCAAGTGTGGTGGCTGGCAGTAGTATAGACAGTGATCTTCCCCTAGTGGTTGGCTGCAGGTAGTATACAGTGAGCTCTCCTATAGTGACTCCAGTATAAGAATAGGCAGTGATCTCCAACCCTATGGTGGCTGCATGTAGCATAAACAGTGTAGAACTCAACCCCTGAGGTAATGGGTGAAGTAGAAAAAAGCTGCTGGGTATATACAGTGATCTCACCCACTCGCACAAACTCACAAATAACCAAACACATATCACACCAAAACATAGGGGGGGGGAAAAAAAGTGAGTCAAATGGGTCAGAAACAAACTCACGGAGTTGTCGCAGAAAACAGGCAAGGCTCCGGGCTACAGGCGACACCACATAAGGTGGGGTGGCGTGGCAGGTAGAAATAAACCAGTGTAGATCTACCGGCACTGCCACCGTACTCTCTACCGTGTGCACGTCATCGGTTGCGGCTATTCTAACACTCACTTAGTTTGTGCTAGGCATCGTGCAGGTAAGAATATCTAGTGATGCTACCCCCCCCTTCTATACGCTGCTTGAGGTGCTGCTGTCATGTCGCCTAGATATACAGTAGACTACCTACACACCTGCCCAACCCCAGCTCGTCTGACGTGGCGGTGGTAGAAAAGGCAAGTGACTCTCCCACCTAGTAGTTGCTTGCTGCGTGACACGGTCGACTTGATAACGGGAGTGATACCTCAAGGAACAGCCACAGCTACATACAACTGCAAGAGAAGTCATCTAGACTCAAATGCAGACACGTCCTCTGGAAAACTCCGAACGTGAAACCACTCATCGGGGAGCTCACTGTATGCGAATTGTATTCTAATCAATTCATTCTAATTCCCTAAAAAAAGGGGAATGGAGTGGGGAGCTCCTGTATTTCTAACCCATTCTAAATTCTACGTGCATGTACATACTGCACACAATCAAGCCCTTCCTACTAAACCGCAATCCCACCCACTCTAGAGGGCTTCTATACTATTCTATTCGATCTACCGTGCATCCTGCCCCACTATTCTACCATGCAGCACCTGATCCCTAGATTCTTCTTCTACTACCCGCAGCCATGCGCCACTCTACCTGAACTCAGCCCTAACTTCCTGCGCGTTATACCTCTTACGGCCACCCCTGCACGGGGTGCACGTCGATCCCTACCTGGCAAGAACTCTACTACCAAATAGGCAAGAAAAACAAAGTATAAAAGGAAAAGAATGAAAGTCTCCGGATGACAATATCGAAATCTGCAGAAGCAAAGACCTGCATCTACTAACCATAAAAACACCTCACGTCACTGCAAAGAGCCACCACTAGGAGGCCAGGGAGCTTCCCGATCTCGGTATTCTAACCATCTCAGGAAACCCGACTCGGTATTCTACCTGCATTCTATTCTATGTCTCGACCTAATTTCTAATTCCTAAGGTATTTCTACCTGCAGCAGTGGCACTAGTATTCTACCTCTACCCTCACAGGCCATCAACCACTAGGGGACAATTCACTGTATCAATATCTACTCTCGCAGCCAACCCGCTACAGTGGCTCGACCTACTGAGGGGAGCTTAGGCTACGCATAGCATAGTGAGCTACTACATCCTTACGCTAGAGAAATTGCCACCTGCAGTAGTAAGTACTCAGTGATCTAAGCTACCCTACCCCTTAGTGATCCTAGGCTTCAAAATGTAGTGAAGGGGGAGGATACAGTGTAAGACTCTCGCCTAAAGTAGTAATGGCTAGCAGTAGAGATAACGTAATATGATCTCCGCGGCACTTAAGTGTGGTCAATAACAGGGGTTATTATAAGGGGGGAGAAAGCCAGTGAAAACTCCCCAATAGCTGTGTAATGCTAGCAAGGATAGCGAATACGTTGGATCATCCCCGCTAAAGATAAGGTGACTGACAGTGGGAGTGTCGACGCATATGAGTCTCCCCACGATAAAGATTGTGGCTTGGCGTGATAGAAATTAAACATGGTGGAATCTGACATCCCTAGTGTGGTATGCTGCTATAGAAAGAGGTCACAGTGATTCTAACCACACCTAGTGGTGTCTGCAGTTAGTATACGTGAAGCTCCGCATGTAGTGGGGCTGCAGGTAGAATACATTGATTCTCCCCTATTGTGACTGGGCAGTTAGTAGTACAGTGATCTCCCCCTAGTGGTGACTGCCGGTAAATCGTGATCTCCCCCAGTGGTGGCTGCAGTAGTATACAGTGATCTCCCCCAGTGGTTACTGCAGGTAGAATACAGTGATCTCCCCCTAGTGTGCTGCAGGTGAATACGTGATCTCCCCCTAAAAGTGGTGTCTGCAGTAGAATACAGTGTCTCCCTAGTTGTGGTCTGCAGGTAGAAATCAGTGAGCTCCCCTAGTGTGGATGACAGGTAGAAACGTGATCCTCCCACACCTATGGTGTCTGCAGGGTAGTATCAGTGATCTCCCCATAGGTGGTTGTGGCTGCGGGTAGTATAACAGTGAGCCCACCCATAGTGGTGGCTGCAGTAGTAGTATACAGTATAATCTCCCCTAGTGGTGGCTGCAGGTAGTATACAGTGGGAGCTAATCTCACCATGGGATGGTGAAAGAATAAAGAATAAAACAGTGATTCGAGCCGCTAGAATGGTGACTTCAGGTAGAATACATTGATCGATAGACAAGCGCCGCTCGAGATAGGGGAAGGTGTCCTTGACAGGGAATATAACAGTGATCGCCCCCTAGTGGTGGTGAGTAAGAAGGGTACCGTGAGCAGGCACCCAAAGGTGTGTGTGGCTAGGGTCCAAGTAAGACAAGACGTGATCTCCCCAGTGGTGGCTCCGGTTAGTACTACAGTGACTTCCCCCTAGTGGTGGCTGCAGGTAGACTCAGTGAGCTCCCCCATGGTGGCTGCTGGTTTTTTTTAGAATACATTGATCTCCCCCTAGTGGTGGCTGAGGTAGTATACAGTGACTCCCCCAGTGGTGGCTGCAGGTAGAATACAGTGAGCTCCCCTATGTGGCTTCAGGGTAGTATACGTGATCTCCCCCTAGTGGTGCTGCAGGTTAATCCAGTGAGCTCCCCCTTAGTGTGGCTGCAGGTTTTAAACAAAAGAATACGTGAGTCTCCCCCTAGTGGTTGGCTGTCAAGGTCAGAGATACAGTGATCTACCCCCTAGTGGTGACTGCATGTAGAATACGTGATCTCCCCCAGTGGTGCTCAGGTAGAATAGCAGTTTGGGGGGGGAAATCTCCCCCTAAGTGGTGGCTGCATGTATAATACAGTGATCTCCCCCTAGTGGTGAACGCAGTAGTATACAGTGAGCTCTCCCTAGTCTGTGGCTATGCAGGTAAGAATATCAGTGAATTCTCCCTCTAGTCGTCTGGCGCCTTGGCAGGTAGAAAAAAAAGAAAAAAGAGAATACAGTGATCTCCCCCTAGTGTGTGTCTGCAGGTGAAAAATAAACCAAGTGGGGTGGGGAACTCTCCCCCTAGGTGGTGCGCTGCTGCTAGGGATAGAATACAGTGATCTGCCCCTATGGTACTGCAGGTAGTATATCAGTGTTTTCCTGTTCCCCTATGTGGCTCTCGGTAGATATACAGTGATGTCTCCCCCTATGGTGGCTCAGGTAGAACTACAGTGATCTCCCCCTAGTGTGGCCTCAGGTATATAACAGTGATCCCTCCCCCTAGTGGTGGCTGCAGGAAATCAGTGACCTCCCCCTAGTGTGTGGCTGCATGAGTTTAGTAGAATACAGTAATCGCCCCCTGTGAGTGCTGACAGTAGCATACATGACTCCACCCTAGTGTATGGCTGCAGGTATCATACAGTACTCCCGCTACGTGTCTTCGTCTGCGGTAGTATAAGTGAGCTCCCCTAGTGTTGACCAGGTAGTATACATGTGATCTCCCTAGTGGTGTCTCGCATGTAGTCAACAGTGAGCTCCACCCTAGTGGTGACATGCAGGTAGCATACAGTGAGCTCCCCCTAGTGGGTGGCTGCAGTACACTATACATGAGCTCCCCCTATGGTGACTGGCAGGTAGAATACAGTGATATCCCCCTAGGTTTGGTGGGTTGGGCCTGCATCGTCAGTAGTAATACGTGAGCTCCTCCCTAGTGAAGTCGACTGCAATGTAGAATACAGTGATCTCCCCACTCGTGTGGCCTGCAGGTATAACACATATCTACTCCCCCTAGTGGATGGCACGCAGGTAGTAATAAGTAGATCTCCCCCTAGGGTGACGCACAATAGAATACAGAGGATATCCACCCTAGTGGTGGCTGCAGTAAATACAGTGATCTCCCGCCTAAGTGGTAGATCATGCCAGTTAGAATACAGTGATCTCCCCTAGTGGTATGGCTGCAGGTAGAATACTAGTGAATCTCCCTAGTGGTTGGCTGCAGTAGAATAAAAAAAACAGTGATCCCTAGTGGTGTCTGCAGGTAGTTACCGTGTGTGGAGGGTTAGGAGAGGTACATGGGTGCTCTCCCTAGTGGTGGTCTGCAGGTAGAATATCAGTTATCTCCGCGCCTGATTGGTGTCTGCAGTAGTAACATTGAGTCTCACCCATAGTGGTGGCTCAGGTAGAATACAGTGATCTCCCCCTAGTGGCGTGACTGGCACGGTAGTATACAGTGCCACTCCTCCCACTAGTGGTACAATTGCTGCAGTAGTATACAGTGAGCTCTCCCTAGTGGTGGCTTGGTCTAGGTAGGAATCAGTATCTCCCCCTAGTGGTGTCTCAGGTAGTATACAGTGAGCTCCCGCCTAGTGTGGCTGCAGTAGCAAACATGGATCATCCCCCCTAGTGGTGGCTGGCATTAGTCAACCAGTGATCTCCCCCTAGTGGTGGCTGCAGGTATAATACAGTGATCTCTCCTCCAGTGGTGCTGCAGTAGTATACACAGTGTAGGCTCACCATAGTGTGGCCTCAGGTAGAATACAGTGTGTGCTCCCCCTAGTGGTTTGACTGCAGTGTAGATCCAGTGATCTGCCACACACTAGTGGTTGACATGAGGGGATTAACATGATCTCCCCCTATGGTGACTGCAGTAGATACAGTGATCTCCCCTAGTGTGTGGCTTCAGGTAGTATCAGTGATCTCCCCCAGTGGTGACTGCAGGTAGAATACAGTGATCTCCCCTTAGTAGGGCTGCAGGTAATACAGTGATCTCCCCCTAGTGGTGGCTGCAGGTATGAATCATTGATCTCCCCCTAGTTGTGTCTGCAGTAAGAATACAGTTATCTCCCCTATGGGTGTCTGCAGGTAGTAATACTGATCCTGCGCCCCAGGAAAAAAAAAAAAGAGAAAAAAAAAAAAAAAAATTATCAGTATACAATAACCCAGTCGTACACAGTCTAGCTTTAGTGGTGGCGCAGGTATGTATACAGTGAGCTCCTCCCGAGTGGTGCTGGTAGATACGATTGATCTCAGCCCCTAGTGGTTGCTCCGGTAGTATACGTGAGCTTCTCCCAGTGGGGGCTGCAGGTAGAATAAGTGATCTCCCTAGTGTTACTGCAGGTAGAATACAGTGATCTCCCCCGGTGGGGGCTGCAGGTAGATATGTACAGTGATCTCCTCCCTTAGTGGTTGCTGCAGGTAGAATCGTTAGCTCCCCCTAGTTGTGCCTGCAGAGTAGAATACAGTGATCGTCCCCCTAGTGGGGTGGCTGCAGGTAGTAGACCGTATCCTCCCCTTTGGTCCATGCCTCTGCAGTAGAATACAGTGCGCTCCCCCTAGTGGTGGCTGCAGGTACTACATGCATCTCGCCCCTAGTGGTAGCTGCATAGTATTAGACAGTGATCTCCCCCTAGTTGTGGCTGCATTAGTATACAGTGATCTCCCTGAGTGGTGGCTGCAGGTAGAATACAGGGAGGCTCCCCCTAGTGTGGTGCAGGTAGAAGTACGTATCTCCCTATGGTGGCTGCAGGTAACTACGTGATCTCCCCTGTGGTGAACTGCGAGGTAGAATACAGTGACTCCCCCTAGTGGGGCTGCAGGTAATACAGTGATCTCCCCCTAGTGGTGGCTTCAGTAGAATTACCGTGTATTCCCTAGTGTGTGACGGCAGGTAGAATACACTATCTTCCCCCTAGTGTGGCTGCATGAGTAACATTGATCTCCCCCTAGTGGTGACTCAGGTAGACTACAGTGATCTCCCCCTAGTGGTTACTGCAGGTAGTATACAGTGAGCCTCTCCCTAGTGGGGGGGCGCAAGGAGAATACAGGGATCTCCCCCTAGTCGGTGCTGCAGGTAGATACATATCTCCCCCTAGTGTTGTCTGCAGGTAGAAACAGGTGATCTCCCCCTATGGTGGCTGCAGGGAGATACAGTGATCTGCCCTAGTGTGACTGCAGTAGTATACAGGGTTTTCCCCTAGTGGTGGGCTTGCAGGTAGATACAGTTGATCTCCCCCTAGTGGTGCCTGCATGGTACAAATAAAGTGATCTCCCACTATGTGGCTGCCGGTAGTATACAGTTACTCCCCCTAGTGGTGGCGTCAGTAGAATACGTGGATCTCCCCCTAGTGGTGACTGCAGGTAAATACAGTGAGCTCCCACTAGTGGTGGCTTCAGTAGTATCAGTGGATCTTCCCCCTAGTGGGGGCTGCAGGTAGAAACGTAATCTCCCCCTAGTGGTGACGCAGGTAGTATCAGTTGAGTGTCCCCCTATGTGTCTGCATGTAGTATACTGACTCCCCCAGTTGGTGACTGCGTAGCTACAGGTGAGCTCCCCCTAGTGTGTGGCTTGTCTAGGTAGTCTAAGTGAGCTTCCCCCCTATGTTGACGCAGGTAGAATACGTGATATCCCCCTAGTGGTGGCTGCAGGTAGAATCAGTGAGCTCCCCCTAGTTGTGACCTGCTATGTAGAATACAGTGATCTCCCCCTAGTGGTGCGCCATGGTTATATATTGTTCGGGGGGGGGTTTTTTTTTTTTTGGGTTTGGTTGTTTTTTTGTGGTAGAATACAGTGTTCTCCCCCTAGTTGTGGCTCCGTATAATCGTGATACCCCCCTAGTGGTGCCCTGCCGGATAATCATTGATCTCCCCTAGTGTTGGCTGCAGGTAGAATACAGTGATCTCCCCCTAGTGTGGCTGCAGGTAAAATACGTGAGCTCCCCCTAGTGTGTACTATCCAGGTAGAATACCTGATCCTCCCACTAGTGGTGGCTGCAGGTAGATCAGTGATCTCCCCCTAGTTGTTGACTGCAGGTAGAATACCGTGACTCCCTAGTGGTGGCTGTCAGGTAGAATCAGTTGAATCTCCCCCTAGTGTGTGGCTGCAGGTAGTATACGTGTAGCTCTCCCTAGTGGTGGCTCAGGTAGAATACAGTGAGCTCTCCCTAGTGGTGGCCTGCATGTAGAATACGGTGATTCCCCCTAGTGGTAGCTGCATTAGAATACAGATCTCGCGCCCTTGTGTGTGACTGGCGGTCGTATACAGTGAGCTCCCCTAGTGGTGGCTGCATCGTAGTATACATGATCTCCCCCTAGTGTGACTGCAGGTAGCTACATTGATCTCCCCCTAGTGGTGGCCGCAGGTAGCATACAAAGGATCTCCCCTATGGTGCTGCAGGTAGAATACAGTTGTCTCCCCCTATGGTGGCTGCAGGATAGAGATACAGTTATCTCCCCCACTAGTGGTGACTGGCCGGTATATCCAGGGAGCTCTCCCTAGTGTGGCTGCAGGTAGAATACAGTGATCTCCCCCTATGGTGTCTGCAGGTAGTAATAAGTGTAGCTCCCCCATAGTGGTGCTGCAGTAGTTATACAGTGAGCTCTCCCTAGTGGTGCTGCAGTTAAAGACAGTGATCTCCCCTAGTGGTGGCTGCAGTAGAATCGTGATCTCCTCCCTGTGGTTCCTGCAGGTAGAATCATGATATCTTCCCCTAGTGGGTGGCTGCAAGGAGAATACAGTGACTCCCCTAGTGGTGACTGCAGGTAGATACAGTGATCTCCCCCTAGTGGTGGCTGCAGGGAGAATACGTGATCTCCCCCTAGTGGTGTCTGCAGTAGTATACGTGATCTCACCCTATGGTGGCTGCAGGTATATACAGTGATCTTCCCCCTAGTGGTGACTGCAGGTTAGAATACATGAGCTCCCCCCTAGTGGTGGCTGCGGTAGTATACTGATCTCCCCCTAGTGGTGGCTGCCAGTAGTATACAGGATCTCCCCCTAGTGGTGGCTGCAGGTAAATACGTGGCTCCCCCTAGTGGTGGCTGCAGGTAGTATACGTGAGCTACTCCTAGTGTGACTGCGGTAAATAAGTGATCTCCCCCTTTGGTTGGCTGCAGGTAGAATACATACTCCCCCTGCATGGTGGCTGAGGTATAAATACAGTGACCTCCCCCTATGGTTGACTGCAGGTAGAATACAGTACTCTCCCCTATTGTGTGGCTGCCGGTAAATAAAGGATCTCCCCCTAGTTGTGGGGATGCAGTAGAATACAGTTGATCTCCCCCTATGGTGGCCTGCAGGTAAATAATGATCTCCCCCTAGATGGTGACTGCAGGTAGATACAATGCTCTCCCCCTAGTGGTGCTGCAGGTACAATACAGTGATCTCCCCTAGTGGGGGCTGCAGGTAAATACAGTGATCTCCCCCTAGTGGTGACTGCAGGTAGAATACAGTGATCTCCCCCTAGTGTGGCTGCAGGTGAACATGGTCTCCCCTACTGTTGCTGCAGGTAGAATACAGTGATCTCCGCCCCTAGTGGTACTGCAGGTGAAACAGTGACTCCAGCCTAGTGGGGGCTGCAGGTAGTATATCAGTGATCTCCGCCTAGTTGTGACTGCAGTTGAAGACACTTGATTCCCCTAGGGTGACTGCAGGTAAATACGTGAGCTCCCCTAGTGTGACTGCAATGTAGAATACAGTGATCTCCCCCTAGTGGTGACGCAGTTAGAATACAGTGATCTCCCCCTAGGGTGGCTGCTGAGAATACAGTGATCTCCCCTAGTGATTGCTGCAGGGAGAATACAGTGATCTCCCCCCTATGGTGGCTGCAGGTAGTGATACAGTACGATCTCCCCCTAGTGGTGCTGCAGGTATAATACAGATGATCGTCCCCCTAGTGGGTGGCTGCGGTAGTATACGTGTCTCCCCCGACGTGGTGGCTGGGGGGGCAGGTATATACAGTGATCTCCCCTAGTGGTGGCTGCAGTAGAATACAGTGAGCTCCCCTAGTGTGTGACGCAGGTAGCATACAGTGATCTCCCCCCTAGTGGTCCTGCAGTAGTATACGTGATCTCCCCCTAGTGGTGGGCAGGTAGACTACGTGTCTCCCCCTAGTGGTGGCTGCGGTATTATACAGTGAGCTCCTCCCTAGTGGTGGCTGCAGGTAGTAAATACAGTATCTCCCCCTAGTGGTGCTGCAGGTAGAATACAGTGATCTCCCCCTATTGTGACTGCAGGTAGATACAGTGAGCTCTGCCCCTAGTGGTTTGGCTGCAGGTAGAATACCTGATCTCCCCCTAGTTGGTGGCGTGCAGGTTAGAATACAGTGATCTCCCCCTAGTGTGCTGCAGGTGAATACGTGATCTCCCCTAGGGTGGCTGCATGTAGAATACAGTAATCTCCCCCTAGTGGTGGCTGCATGTAGAATACGTGATCTCCCCTAGTGTGGCTGCGTAAATACAGTGATCTCCCCTTGTGGTGGCTGCATAAGTAGATCAGTGATCTCCCCCCTAGTGTGTCGGAGGTAGGATACAGTTATCTCACCCATAGTTGTGGCTGTCGTAGAGTACGTGATCTCCCCTTAGTGGTTCTGTCAGGTAGTGACAATGATCTCCCCCTAGTGGGTGACTGGCAGGTAGGATACGTGATCTCCCCCTAGTGGTGCTGCAGGGAGAATACAGTGATCTCCCCTTAGTGGTGGCTGTCAGGTAGTATACAATGAATCTCCCCCTAGTGGTGGCGCAGGTAGGATAACATTGATCTCCCCATAGTGGTGGTGCAGTAGCATACAGTGATCTCCCCTTAGTGGTGGCGGCGTAAGTATACATTTATCTCGCCCCTTGGTGGCTGCAGGTAGAATCAGTGCTCTCCCCCTAGTGGTGGCTGCGGTAGAATACAGTGATCTCCCCCTAGTGGTCGGCTGCAGGTAAATACAGTGATCTCCCCTTAGTGTGGCTGCAGGTAAGTATACGTGGATCTCCCCTAGTGGTGGCTGGCGTATATACATGACTCCCCCTAGTGGTGGCTGCAGGTAGGAATACCGTGATCTCCCCTATTGGTTGCTGCAGGTATAATACAGTGAGCTCCCCAGTGGTGCTGCAGGTATATACATTGGATCTCCCCCTAGTGGTTGGCTGGCAGTAGTATACAGGATCTCCCCCTAGTGGTGGCTGCACGTAGAATCAGTGACTCCCCCTAGTGTGGCTGCGGTAGATACAGTGATCTCCCCCTATGGTGGCTGGCAGTAGCATACAGTGATCTCCCCTTAGTGGGTGCTGCAGGTCTATCCCGTGATCGCCCCCTAGTGTGGCTGCAGGTAGGGACCAGTGATACCTCCCCCTATTGGGGCTGCGTCGAATACAGTGATCTCCCCTTATTGGTGGCTGCACGTAGTATACAAGATCTCCCCCTAGGGTCTGGGTCGGATACAGTGGCTCCCCTAGGGGTGGCTGCAGGTAGAATATCAAGTGATCTCCCCTTAGTGGATGGCTGCAGTTAGTATACATGATCTCCCCCTAGTGGTGAGCTGCAGGTAGGAGACAGTGGATCTCCCCCTGTGGTGACTGCAGTATAATCAGTGGAGTCACTAAGATCCTGCCCCCGATATCCTGCATGTGTCACTTCCCCGCGCACCATCTTTTTAGTGGCGTATCTGAGTGCTTGGGCTTGCGACACAATTTGAAAGGTAAATCCCGTGCTTAGTCCAACGGCAGGCCCCCTAAATTTGTGCGACACAATCCTAGGCAGACACCTGTTATATAGATGTCACAGCCGCACGAAACAGATGAACAGTCCGACGAAAGTGCCACCCGCGACCCCTGGTAAATTAGCTCCTAAGTGCACGATCCTGTTCCGTGTCTAATCACATATGTAACTTACCAACAAACTGCGGCGGCTGCCGGACATCGTCCGACAATTCTACAAGTGACTTGTTTTCATTCATTCTCCAGGAGTCCGGGCAAATTATGGCTGAAAAAACAAATGGTTGTGATTGGTTTGATAACATTAAGAAGAAATATGAAGAAAACATGAATAAAAAGGTAAAATACCGAAGGGGGTCATTTATTTTTGGATTAATTATAAAACGTATTCATTCATTGTTACAGAATTGTTACCGTACGTCCCCTGAAGCCACAGACAATAACCTGTGAGAAAGTTGTGTGGATTCATGTTATTTAATGCTGTGCCATGATGAACTTGTGCCATCTATGGGATGGAGTGTCAGACCCTAAAGGTCCTATAAGCACTACAGCAGAAGGGCAGGACACCCCACACCTCCAGGTAAAGGAATGACCAGGCTGAGGAACCTAAATTATGCCTAGGAGAGGGAGCGAGACGCCCGTTAGTAACCGCTGAGGAACCTGGTCAATGAGGACCATAGGGCTCCATAGGAGGAATATCACTTTCGGATCCCTAAAATGCTGTCACCTTTACCCTATCAGATGTCTATGCTGGAAGTAGAGGACTGAGGAGGAAGTGCTGCAGACAGTCCTTCCACTGTTATTGTTGAGTTTGCCCCTCGACAACCCTAGGCCTCATAGCAGCTAATGATGACTACCTATACTCGCCCACTATAAGGGCTGCAGGGACTAGTTAAGAAAAAATTGAGGCCCAAAACTTCTTTCCTCAGGATAACATAGAGCCTGAATACCCATAGTCAGCAGAGAGGTACCCACAGGGTGTAGTCTTACTGTGTATGAGAAGTAGAAGTCGTCTGTGTTTGCCTAATGATATCTCCCTTATTATATCTATATTCATGTCAATAACATAATGAGAAGGAGAAGAAGAGCTCTCCGGGGAGGAAAAAGCAAGCGACTACAGCACAACAAGCCAGGTCACAGTCAGCAGGGAAGGTAGGAGCCTTCCACATGAGCCACATGACTGCCGTTATCACTTTGTACCAAATTGTTCTTAAGTTTAATTGAATGCACATAAACAATAATAACATTAATTGGAGAAAAAAAATATACGTGCCCTAAAGGGCGGCCAAAAGATTCCTGGAGAAGGGACAGATAAATGACACAAACTGATTTTGACTTGTGCCTTGTGTCTTCTTATCCTGTAACCAATGTTATTGCCTTTGGATCTTGGCTTGGTCTGTCCTCTCATTATAAGAAATCTTCCTGAAAGTCATGTTTGAGGCGGGGTCCAGCTTACAAGGTAGCAAAAGAGCCATTGTTTTCCTTGTCCCATCCTAGAAAACTTATTTGTATATTACAGAGAATTCCTTAGTCCAGCATCAACGAGTCTCCAAACTCCAACATGGCAAAGTCACCATAAGGAGAACTCCTACTTCCTGACGCTCATTATGTGACAAGTTTCTCCCATCCCTGAGGACCTCATAGCGGGAGCATTGTAGAGGCTTCTCACATGGCAGGGTGTTCTTTCCTAGTCCTTGTTCGATATCTAAATTACTGTAAATGTTTTTCTTTGGTAGGGTCAACAATCGACCTTAAGGAAAAGTAAAGTTGCAGACCAACACGGCGCAGGTGCGGTGGAGACAACACGAAATAAAGGACAATCAGCAGAATTCAAAGAGGTAATGTTATAAAAAAAAATGTAACTGTGCACACAAGACTTTCAACGTGACTGGACTGATCCCCCTAAGGTGGTGCCAGGTTTAGGAAAGTAACCAGATGTACATGTACAGTACAGCATTGTTAGAGCCCCCTAAAAACAAAAAAACAAGGCGGAGATTGCTGTATTGTACAGCAGACACCCACTGCTAACACCCGCTATCAGTGCTAACCTTTTAAGTTGCACCTTCACGTTAAGGTCATGACCTCATAGTGCGGTGTCCATCTGTTCCTATGACGGATTCCCCGTTTTAGTAAAAGAAAGGTTTAAAAAATCTTCAAAATGATCCTGAGGAGGGGTGGGGGCCGTCTGAGAGAGACCTCCACCCCAGAACTCTATGTGTATGGTCTTTAATAAATGATGTTAGTAGAACAGAAGCAGAGACCTGATAGAAGCTGCAGGATTTTATTATTTTAAATAGATTTATGGTGAATCCATATTTGTTGTTTCAGAAAGAGAACAATGAACCTGTGAGGACGGAAGTTAAGGCATCAATCTGTGTGTCCTTCAAATGGGAAAACCAAGGTGAACATTGCGCTACCGCAGGCTCAGCCACGCCAATCATTGATTTTGCAAAACAGATTCTTTATGAAGGAAATTCTCCCCCATCGCTGTAGTATTTATAGATCGTATTTAAAGAGCCCCTGGGAGTCTCCGGCTGCGCGGCCTGGTGAGAGGACTCCGGACTCGTCCGCTCGTCTCTGCTCCGGCCCGGCGAGTATGGACGTGTAGCCGGTGAGTGCACAGTGCTGCATGTGCTGCAGCACATAGATGGGGGAGAGTTCTGGTCTGGGGGCCCCTGTACTGCAGCACATAGATGGGGAGAGCTCCGGTCTGGGGGCCCCTTTACTGCAGCACATAGATGGGGGAGTGCTCTGGGCTGGGGGCCCCTTTACTGCAGCACATAGATGGGGAGAGC
>WNYA01003051.1:0-29870 GCA_019512145.1 Engystomops pustulosus | reverse complement strand
CGAGTATATACGGTAATAGCCCAATCAATCCATGGGGGGGGGGGGGGTGTTAATAAACATCAACAACAGATTATAATAATGAGTGTAAATGTTACTCACGGGGCAGCAGAGTAACTTCGAAACTTGACTGTGTAAACCCACTACAAGGTCATTAATAAAAATATTTAAAAGAAGTGGCCCCAATACTGACACCTGTGGCACTCCACTGGTAACATCAACCCAATCTGAGAATGTGCCATTAATGACGACCCTCATTTCTATCACTATTATTTTTGTTTTAAAACTTTATTAATTGTTTTAAAATTTTTTTTTTTTTTTACAGATCTGCTTAAACAAGCTGACCACTTGTTTGAACTAACAGACTTCAATAAATAAATAAATATACTCAAGTATATACGGCTATTTGTCAGATACAAATTTGTGGATCGATCCCCCGGGGTTAAGCCCCATTCAATTGTCAGCAATAATAGGCAAAGAGCGTTGAAGGTTTGAGCGACTTATCTGCTCTAATCACTATACTCGAGTATATACGGTAATAGCCCAATCAATCCATGGGGGGGGGGGGGGGGTTAATAAACATCAACAACAGAATATCATAATGAGTGTAAATGTTACTCACGGGGCAGCAGAGTAACTTCTATAATAATGAGTGTAAATGTTACTCACGGGGCAGCAGAGTAACTTCTCCATATGGTTCTTATTTTCATCTCTATTATTCATTGTTTTAATTAGTGAATAAGTGAATTAGTGCCTCTTGTGGATGAGATCTCTGGCACCGCACGGGAGTTCTGTGTCCTTCTCTGCCTGCAGACATTTCGGCTGTTTGGGGTTTGAGCATTTGGGTGCTGCTTCAGTGATCCTAAGAGAGCTAGTGGCTCCATACAGGTGGACCCCTACTTAAAGGAACCTACCACCACGGGTCTACCTATAGAGGATGTATGGGATGTGAGGAGAGACCTTTTTAGAGCTAATCCTCACGTCCCGGCTATCTTTTAGAAAACTTTATTAGGCTAATATGTAAATTTTGTAAAGCGGCTACTCCACGCCCCAGTAGCGCAAGGGGGCAAGGGCTGGCAGGCTATATACTACAAGGGGGGGGAAGGGCTGGCAGGCTATATACTACAAGGGGGCAAGGGCTGGCAGGCTATATACTACAAGGGGGAAGGGGCTGGCAGGCTATATACTACAAGGGGGAAAGGGCTGGCAGGCTATATACTACAGAGTGTTTGCTGGCTATATACTGGGGGCGGGGCAGTGACCAGTGCATTTCCCAGCCTCAGCTTATACTCAAAGTCAATGGGTTTTCCCAGTTATTTGTGTTCAAAGTATACTCGAGTATATACGCTATACATTTAACGAAAAATTAAACCCCCCCAGAAAATAAATTCTGAAATCTTCTTGAAAATACGGAAAACCGATGTTAGAAATGTGAGCTGCGAGACATCGAAATAAAATATGCAGACATTACAAAAATTATGAAAAGGTTTGTTAGCAATTGATAAGGGTTGTAAAAATGTCTGCAAAAGAGGATTTAAAATTTTGAAAACTTTGCCATTTTCTAATACAGGCAGTCCCCTACTTAAGAACACCTGACTTACAGACGACACCTAGTTACAAACGGACCTCTGGATTTTGGTAATTTACTGTACTGTATTTTAGTCCTAGGCTACAATAATCATCTATAACAGTTATCACAGGCGTCTGTAATGAAGATTTATTGTTACTCCTGGTTCTTCTAACAACCCAACATTTTTAAAATCCAATTGTCACAGAGACCAAAAAAGTTCTGGCTGGGATTACAATCATAAAATATACAGTTCCGACTTACATACAAATTCAACTTAAGAACAAACCTACAGACCCTATCTTGTATGTAACCCGGGGACTGCCTGTATATATATTTTTTTATAAACGCAAAAACTTACCAAAATTTTCCACCAACATAAAGTACAACAAACAAAATCTCAAGATCACTTAAGTTAAAGGGAACCTGTCATTGGCCTAATAAACCACCACCAGTACATTGCCATGAAGTGTAACACCTTCTAGTTTTTGTTTCTTTCATGGTGCAGGGTGGTGCCATCGTCCAGAAAATCAGCTTCGAAGTTTACAAAATGTAAATTGGTTGTATAAAGTCACGGAGGCGGAGAGTTTAACACTGAAGTCATGGCGGGGAGCACTGCGCGCCTCCTCCTCTGTGACTGACACCATGCATTGGTCTACAGGAGATCTGGTCAGTGATGTCTCTGGATGCAGAACCATCAATTACAGTGACGGGGGCTTTCTGATGAGAAGAGAGCTGGACTTCAGTGTTAAAATCTCCGCCTCCTTGACTTTATACAACCAGTTTACTGGTATATTTTCTGCATGACACTGTTATGAAAGAAACATGACCAGTGTGCTACTTGGCAGAATACTGGTAGGGACTTATTAGGTCAGTTTCTGCTGACAGGTTCCCTTTAAAGTGTTCAAAAGTTACAACCATATAAAGAAACATGTCAGATTACAAAAAAAAAAAAAAAGTGGGGCTGAGCTTTTCTGTGCTGGAGGTATAGATAGATACATAGACAGATAAGTGATAGATATGATATCATATGAGATGAGATAGATATGGTGACATTGGTCAGCACCTTGCGCTTGTGATGAGGTCACAGGGGTCAGGCTCCGCCCCTCCAACTTGCTACATTCACACGAACATATGGGGGACATATATACAGCCGACATATATATGCAGAGTATATACGTTTCCCCATACACTTCAATGGTCTCACATGTCCGATCTTTCTACAGAATACGGCGCCGTGCACTGTTTATTCCTATGGAGAGGGGCGGGGCTGAGCAGGCGCCGCGGTGTGCCCGCTGTGCTACGGTACGGCGGCACCAGCAGTGTGAATGCGCCAGAAATAAAGACCAAGAGGCAAAATACTCTGAGGATTCCCAGGGACACCTGGAGCAGAATTGTGTTTTTTAGGGTTTTTTTCCACAGAATGACGATTACACTTTAAAGTTATCAAATAAAATAATGTGATGACATAATAAATGCACAAAAAAAAGGCCAAAAGTCATCTGTAACCTAAAGACCCAACACCCTGCAGGACAACTATGAGAGAACAATAATAACAATAATAATTAGATAGAGATATAACATCTCCGAAATACACAGTGTTATGAATTCCACATTGTTATGTAGGGACAATGGTTATAATACTTATTATATATAGTAACACGAGATGCAAACACACTGACAGGAGCCCCAGGTCTTACCTGCCGCCCACCCGCCGCCGGCAGCCCTGACCGCCGCAGGCCGCTATCACACCTATGGGACTTGCGGGGAACTACTTGCGCTACCGGACGCCGATGTATAGAAGTGAACGGCCGCTGCCGTCACATAACAGCGCACCGCCAAGTGAGCGCGGGGATCTACAATGAGCTGAAACGAAACGTCCACATTTCTGTCTTCTGTCCGCGCATGTCAGCCTGCCATTCACTCTTATGCGCTTTGGGCTTCTTAAACATGGCCGCTCGAGTAGTTTCCTTTCATTTTGATCGGAGACAATTCTAGTGGTCAAGCAGCTGCCTCTGGTGACAGGGCTGCGCACGCGCAGTGTGGAGCGTGTGTCAGTGAGGATGCTGCCGCCAGAGTTACTGTCCGCGCTTTCCGGCAATGAGTCGCTGGACATCGGACGCTTCTCCGCGTTACCGGTAACAGAGAATGTAGATGAACCCGGGCCAGGGACTCCGCGCAGAGCGGGATGGAGGAGAGATGACGATTTCTTCGAGGTGGGAATGAGGAATAGTTACTGATCACCTGTCACCTTCTGTCTGCCTGACATTACTATGGGACTGAGGGGCAGACACTGATATTCGGGAGGGATGGGGGCTATACTGTAACCACTATTGTAGCTAATTCCTTACTGTGCCCTTTTCCATTTCTGAGTTTCTTATTTCAACATTTACATTGACATATGAGACAAAAATAGGAGAAAGAAAAACAGGGAACGCAGAGGACGGCGCCTCGGGTGATAGTGTTTTGTAACGCTGCTCCGACACTATTGTGCGCGCTCCTGGTTACTTCTCGGTAATGGACATTAAACTCCCATCCCGGACTCCAGGTGACGATTCCGATCCGGAGAAACCGCCAAGATCCTAGGAATACAGGCAGTCCCCGGGTTCCATAGGTTTGAGTTGAATTTGTATGTAAGTTGAAACTGTATATTTTATAATTGTAGATCCAGACAAAAAAAAATGTTTTGCCCCAGTGACAATTGGAGCTTCAAAACTTTTGGCTGTAATGGGACCAAGGATTATCCATAAATCTTAATTACAGACTCCTTACAGCTGATCATTGCAGCCTGGGACTATAGTAACATCCAGAGAGGTCACTAGGGGTCCGTCTGTAACTAGGGGTCCGTCTGTAACTAGGGGTCCGTCTGTCCTTAAAAGGAACCTACCACCACGGGTCTACCTATAGAGGATGTATGGGATGTGAGGAGAGACCTTTTTAGAGCTAATCCTCACATCCCGGCTATCTTTTAGAAAACTTTATTACGCTAATATGTAAATTTTGTAAAGCGGCTACTCCACGCCCCAGTAGCGTCTTTTATCCTCCTACCCTTACATCTCCGCTTAACAAAATTTACATATAAGCCTAATAAAGTTTTCTAAAAGATAGCCGGATAGATAGATAGGAGATAGATAGATAGATAGATAGATAGATAGATAGGAGATAGATAGATAGATAGATAGATAGATAGATAGATAGATAGATAGATAGGAGATAGATAGGAGATAGAGATGCACTTTTGTGGAATGTTACGTGTGTTCCCCGTGTTGTTGTTACTCCCTATTTGTCATGACATTTCGCTATCTTTACAAATGTTTGCACCCGGTTTATTATACTATTGCGCCTATATGGGTACAAATAACTGTGCAATATCACGCCAGTCCTGACCGCGCTTAGGAAAGGCAATGGGATGATTTGCACCACAAATTGCTCCTTTTTTTAAAAAAAAATTGTGCCTAATAAAGCGCAAAAAAAACCTGCATTTGACAAAGAGCCAAAAAACGGCAAAGACAAACGAGGAGCAAAAAATAGACTCACAACAGGCGCAAAAAGAGACCAGAGAAGGGGGAAATAGATAAATGACCCCCAATATGAGAAAAGAATGTAGACAGATAGATAGAGATATGACAGAAATTGATAGATACAGATAGATATGAAAATTAAATATTACTGAGATACAGATTTATGGACAGACAGGACGATATAGATTATAGATACAGGCGGTCCCCTACTTAAGGACACCCGACTTACAGACGGACCCCTGTGACCCCTGTGACCTCTCTGGATGTTACTATAGTCCCAGGCTGCAATGATCAGCTGTAAGGTGTCTGTAATGAAGCTTTAGTGATAATTCTTAGTCCCGTTATGGTAAAAAATTTGGAATCTCCGATTGTCACTGGGGCAAAAAAAAAAAAAAAAATTGTCTGGAGCTACAATGATAAAATATACAGTTCCGACTTACATACAAATTCAACTTAAGAACAAACCCATGGACCCTATCTTGTATGTAATTGCCTGTAGATAGAAGAAATAATAGTAACAATGATGGAACTTGCTACATCTTGTAGTAGCATACAGCCTGCTGGACAGCCCCCTCCCCCTGTTAGTATACAGCCTGCTGGACAGCCCCCTCCCCGAGTATGCTAAACTTTAAAACTAAATAAAAAATAATTAACACAGTACTCTCCTTTTCGTCACCCCCTGTAGGTCCTCTTCTTGCTTTGGATCTGCTTCGTCTCTTCGCACTCGGCCGGCACACACAATGACGGCAGCCGCTTGCCGACATCATTGCTTGTGAGCCTCTGGCATCGTGAGGGGACCCGAGGAGGAGCGGAAGGGCCCGAAGAGGCACCGGAGCATCGGAAGTGAGAAGAGGACATACGGGGGGCGTCAGAAAGGTATAGATAGGCCTTTCAAGTATAAGTAGAGTCAGGGTTTTCCAGCACATAACTCGGCTTATACTTGAGTATATATGATAATATTAGAAACCCCTGTATATTGCTCCATTTTAATAATTAATAATTATTATTAATAATAAATTAATATTTCCATGTGAGGGATTATTTTTTGCTGGATTAGATACATTTTTCAGTTATTCTATTTTGGGTGGCTTTACCCTATTTATGAAAATGCGTTAACTTTGTTTGGGGGGGGGGGGGTAGAAAAAACATCAGCCCTGTTCTCCTTATTCTATGAGTCAGTATGATTATAGTGAGGCCCAATTTCTATAGTTTTGCTTAAGTTTTCCTAACTTTGTGGGATAAAGCCTAACATGGGGGTTCAAAATCTATTATTTTTGCTGCAACATTTTGGGATTAGCTGTGATTGGTAGCTATGGAAACCAGATGGTTTTCATTCATATTGTTTTATAGAAACGTGCGCTTTTATTTTTGGTTTCAGATCATCCACAATGAGTGAGTTTAGAATTCACCATGATGTTAATGAGCTCATCAGTCTTCTGGGCGTGCACGGCAGTGAGGGAGCGGAGCTTTACACCGACCTGCTACAGAAGAATCGCACCCCGTACGTCACCACTAGCGTGTCTGCTCACAGCGCCAAGGTAAGTGCTGCAGCTTCTTAAGAACACGACTCATTGGCTCTTTTAAAACCAGGACTAATGACCGTAAAATCAGCTGGAGAGATCCCATGAGAACAGCTCCAACAATACCTGCCGTATATACTCAAGTATAAGCCGAGTTTTCAGCTCAAAATGTGCTGAAAAACCTTAACTCTGGTTATATTTGAGTCAAGCACCCCCGGAAGCTCCTCTTCCATACATCGTGGCATTGGCTCCATGTCCCGGTCCGTCGCAGGCATCGTGATGCACTCTGATGTCAGCGTCCGGTCATGGTGCCTGCGTCGGACTGCACGGGAACAGAGTCGCGATGGATAGAAGAGCACATGCCGGGGGGAGGGGGTGTTGGAAGGTTAGTACACCTTTTTGTTTTTTTTCTACAGCCATTATATTGGGGGCAGGGGCTGGCAGGCTATTTACCGGGGGGGGGGGGGGGGGGGGGGGTGTCTGTGACCAATACATTTTCCATCCCCGGCTTATACTCGTGTCGATAGTTTGTTCCAGTTTTTTGTGTTAGAATTCGGGGTCTCAGTTTACACTCGAGCATATCCGGGTTTATCATGCCACTAGCTTCATTCTAGCCTGAGATTCAGCCTCCTATTTCTATCAGCCTTCCTCATAAAACAAAACTGATGAAACTTTCACTTCTGGCCTCATAAAAACTGCATAAAAAGTGATCAAAAAGTAATTTACCCCAACATAATGCCAAGAAAAAGTACAGCTTGTCCCACAAAATAAATCTCTAAAACAGCTCTGTAAACAAAAATATAAATCTCATGCCCATTTAATACATGGTGATGCAAAAACAAGCACATTTCCCACAAAATGAGTTCTATATTCTGCAAAACAAGTTAACCATAAAAGCCAAATAAATGGGGTATCGGCGTAATCGTGATGATCCATAGAATAAACTTTGAAAACCATATACTAGAATTAAAGATATATTTTTTTTAATACACATGACTGACAGCCTGTATAATTGTGTAATAGCCCCTCCTTGTGCTTCCTGGTGCTCGCGCCCCCTGCAGCCTGTATGTGTATGAGATCCTCCTATACACATGACTGACAACCTGTATAATGATGTGAGGTATAATGGTGTAATGTCTCCTCCATGTGCTTCCTGGTGCTGGCGCCCCCTGCAGCCTGTATGTGTATGAGATCCTCCTATACACATGACTGACAGCCTGTATAATGGTGTGAGGTATAATGGTGTAATGGCCCCTCCATGTGCTTCCTGGAGCTGGCAGCCTCTGCAGCCTGTGTGTGTATGAGATACTCCTATACACATGACTGACAGCCTGTATAATGGTGTGAGGTATAATGGTGTAATGTCTCCTCCATGTGCTTCCTGGTGCTGGCTCCCCCTGCAGCCTGTGTGTATGAGATACTCCTATACACATGACTGACAGCCTGTATAATGATGTGAGGTATAATGGTGTAATGTTTCCTCCATGTGCTTCCTGGTGCTCGCGCCCCCTGCAGCCTGTATGTGTATGAGATCCTCCTATACACATGACTGACAGCCAGTATAATGGTGTGAGGTATAATGGTGTAATGTCTCCTCCATGTGCTTCCTGGTGCTCGCGCCCCCTGCAGCTTGTGTGTATGAGATCCTCCTATACACATGACTGACAGCCAGTATAATGGTGTGAGGTATAATGGTGTAATGTCTCCTCCATGTGCTTCCTGGTGCTGGCACCCCCTGCTGCCTGTGTGTATGAGATCCTCCTATACACATGACTGACAACCTGTATAATGATGTGATGTATAATGGTGTAATGTCTCCTCCATGTGCTTCCTGGTGCTGGCGCCCCCTGCAGCCTGTGTGTATGAGATCCTCCTATACACATGACTGACAGCCAGTATAATGGTGTGAGGTATAATGGTGTAATGTCTCCTCCATCTACTTCCTGGTGCTGGCGCCCCCTGCAGCCTGTAAGTTTCATTTGTGCATTCACGGAACCAGTCTTTAGTGATACCTCAAATACGTGTGTGTCCGCCGAACCCTTAAGACCGACTCACCGAACCCCAGTCCAGAACCGCTGCTCTAGGATGAATAGTTTTTACATAACGGGCCGAGGTCTTCTTGTTAGTGTTTATGGATAGAATCGTTATTTCTGTATGTAACTTGTGTGCAATAGTTTTATGCACAATGAAACATCACTTTCATGCGAGACCTGCAATATTTTATTTTATGCATATTTTTCAATAAAACTGTTAAATTTTCAAATTTTTTTTTATTCTGCTCTGTTGCTAATAACTTGTATGTAACGTTTTTTCATAGGTGAAAATAGCCGAGTTTTCAAGGACTCCTGAGGATTTTCTAAAGAAATATGAAGAGTTAAAGTCAAAGAACCTCCGTAATCTTGACCCATTAGTATATTTACTGTCCAAGCTGACTGAAGACAAAGAGGTATGAGTATTTATTCGGGGCTTTCTGCTTTTGTGGAAGTCTCGTTGAAGTCCTCCCGCTGGCACAGCGCTCAGTATGAGCCGTGTAATTGTCGGCTGCTTTGAGAGGGAACAGATAATATGGCCCCAGTCACAGTACCGGATCAGTACCGACGGCTAAATCCTGCCAATGGCATGGAGTGCAGGAATGCTCACTGCCATGTGGACGCGCAGAGCCCCTCACCGCCATATACAGTCATGTGACTGTAGCACCCGCAGCTTATACTGAATAACGGAGCTCACATGGGATTTTAGCAGGTTACGAGCTGCAGCAATACAGAGATGGAGAGAGGCGGCATCTTCTAGTCCAGGACTATTTTTTAGGAGTAACACTGGCTGCACAGGGTCACAGACGGAGTTCAGTGAGTTATGACCTGCAAGAGAAAGAAGGAGCAGAAAAAAGGCACACCGCAGGCGGCAACCTACATGAACCACGAGTGTAGGCATGGGACAGGGAACGCTTCCACTGTCCACCGCCCCAACCTTCCCCCCCACATTGCCCTATCCTTTCTCGTTCCTTCCGAAATCCCATTACTCTTCCCCATCCTTTCTTGTCTTCAGTCAAAGCTTTCACGGGTTAAACTGTTTTGCTATTCTTAACGTGTCTTAATTATATCAAATGTGATGTACTATTCTCAGATAATTCCTGCATACATGCGTATCTCAATGTTGCAAGTTATGTAATGCTGTATCACATGCGGTCACCCCGTGCGGCAATCGGTAACATCGACATTCGATGTTGAGCTATAAAAGAAAAGTGCTTTAAGCTTTCATTCAAACAGATGTGAAGCTTTATTCTCCCCCATCCTCTATTTACAGACCCTTCAGTATCTGCAGCAGAATGCCAAAGACAGAGCAGAAATCCCTACTATTTCTGCTGCCGCTAGCAGCCTGGCTCTTCCTCCTGGCTCCTCAAAGATCTCCATGCAAGAACTTGAAGAGTTACGTAGGCAGCTTGGAAGCGTTACAGCTTCAACGACTAGTGGACCCCAGGTACAACGTACTTTTCTTGCACTATTGTCACATGTTGTTTAAATAATTATTTGATAATTGGAAGCTGGGAATGGTATGTTACCAGCATCATGTAAATTTTGTGCATGCGGTCAAACTGTACGTCTTTAAACACCTTGAAGAACGCATGTGTTTGGTTGGTTTGAATTCTTTTCTGGGAGTGTAAGCAGCTGGGTTCACATTTTCACAGCTGCTTCCACTTCCAGAAAAAAATTGATCAGAAAGGTAACATGCAAAAACGCACATTGTGACCGCACCCTAAAGTGTCCAGTAAAATCCCATCAATGCAAATCTCTCAATATTTATTGTGATTGGGAAATAATAGGGTTATAGAGATGTGCACTTGCTTTTGTTAATTTTACCCAATAATAAATTGTGATATAAATCAGTCTTCTAAAATAAATAAAATGAATCCCAAAGAATTGGGGCTGATTTACTTCTTTCTTAGTAATGGTTCTAATGGCTTCACCCGTTCTTTACTTTTTGTGTCACTTGGCCAAGTAAGTTTCTTGACTCTGTGGCATCTGGTGGCCATTTTGCTAAGACGACCCTTACCGGTCACCAAATTATGTGGCTGTGCACCCGGGCGTGTAAATCTAGGTTTTCTTGCTCCCCCACGCCGCTGCCGTCTCCAGCCGTGATATGGCATTTGAACAAAGTGGAGATGGACTCGGTGCTAGGTCTGGGCAACAAAATTAACAAAAGTATGCGAATGAATATCAAAATGAACAAACAAATACATTAGAGGCCGTTTTTTCCCCCCAATTTTTAACCCCTTACCACATTTGGACGTTCATATATTTACATATATATAGCCCTCTTCATACTTGGCAGGGATTTGCTGCACAGTAAAGCAAACACCCGTCACTAACACTGCGATCAGTGCAAGCACCGATCGCAGTCTCCACCCTTTGATCGCCGACGGCAAAGCTGCTGATGGCATTAATGAGCCGGCAGCGCTTGGGTGCCGCCATCTTGGCTTCGGATCTGTTGCCATGACAGCCTCGGGTCGCACAAAGATCCAAGGCTATCATGTTTGAGGCTGTCATGATCTATGTGTCCCCATATACTGCTAGACTGTAGTATGGTGGTATATGGTAGGATCAATCAGACAACCTTGGGTTATAGTACCCCAGGTGGGGTCTCAAAAAAACAGTAAAAAATTTAATTAAAACCTAAGAATTCAAATCGCCCCCCCTTTCCCTAGAACTAATATAAATCGTAGAAATCATTAACTTGTTATGTATCGCCCTGTTCCATAATGTCTCATCTATCAAAATATAATAACATTTATTCCCGGCGTTTAACTCTGTAACGGAAATTAGCACTCAAAGTAAAAAATGCCACTTTTTTGCCATTTTGCAAACTAAGAAATTCAATAAGAGATCAAAAGAACATATAGTCCTCAAAATAGTAGCATTGAAAACGTTATCAAAACTCGCAAATAATGACAGCACCCGCAGCTCCGTGCACCGAAGTGTGAAAAAGTTATTAGCGCCAGAAGATTGCAAAACTATTTATTTTTTTGTGAAGGAAGTTTTAATTTTTGTGAATGTATAAAAACTTTATAAAACCTGTATAAATATAGTATCTCAGTGATTGTACCGACCCGGAGAATAAAGTAGACCTGACATTTGTGTGCGCCCAGTGAAAGCCGTAAAATCCAAGCCCACGAGAAAACGGCGCAAATGTGTTTTTTTTATCATTTTCACTGCATTCAGAATTTTTTTCTTCCCAGTACACGGCAGGGAATATTAAACGCCATCACTATGAAGTGCAGTAAGCAAGCCCTCACACAGCTCCGTACATGGAAAAATAAAAAGTTATAGATTTTTGAAGGTGGGGAGTGAAAAATGAAATGAAAAAAAGGGCCTGGGTTTTTTCAGCATTAATTAACCCCTTAACTGTGGTGCAGAGACAAAAATTGTGGTTTATAGGCACCAGTTATACTTTAGTTTCTCCCTCAAGCTCTTTCATTTCCGATTCTTTTAGCCGGTGGAGGTTCAGCGGAAGCAGCTCCGAGATAAGCTGAACAAGAAGAATGTGGGACAACCAATCCCGGTTTTCCCACAATGGGTTTATGAACGACCGACCTTAACTGGGGACTTCTCTTCTCTGTCCAATACCAGCACAGATGTCACCGTGCCCATAGGTTTGTGTTACATTGTAAATGTCATTAAATGTATCAAATGCGTGTGGGTTAATGGGGTCATGGGATGTGTTTTTTTCCCTAGTCCAGCTTTTTATACCTATAAACCCTTATTAACCTGCAGGAAAGCAGAGAACACTCTTTATGGTGTCATTCAATGAGAACTTTTCACTCCTCCCATGTGGTCACTTACATTTGGGCTTCTTCCAGAGACTCTTCAGTGCAATGACCTGACCTCTACCGATACTTTCTGCATTGGCCATTGTGAATTCTTGGGTAGTGGGACCTTGCTTGCGTTCCTCTTGAATACTCTTTGGCCGCCTGCCTAGAGTTGTGTTCTTTATGTATATCTTTTCAAAGATGCCTTTCCTTCTTCAAAATTTTTTTGCTGTAATTGGGCCAAGGATTATGAAGAAAGCTTCATTACAGACACCTTACAGCTGATCATTGCAGCCTGGGACTATAGTAACATCCAGAGAGGTCACCAGAGGTCACAGGGGGCAGAGGGGTCCGTCTTTAACTATGGGGCATCTGTAAGTTGGGCGTCCTTAAGTAGGGGACTGCCTGTATTGTGTATACAATAGTCCCAGACTGCAATGATCAGCTGTAAGGTGTCTGTAATGAAGCTTTATTCATAATCCTTGGTCCTATTACAGCAAAAAAATTTGCAACTCCACTGCACTGGGGCACAAAAATGTTTTGTCTGGATCTACAATTATAAAATATACAGTTTCGACTTACATACAAATTTGACTTAAGTGCAAACCTATGGACCTTATTTTGTATGTAACCCAGGGACTGCCTGTATACACCTTTTTGGTTTATTATTTTTTAGAATTTTAGTCTTAATTTAACACTTGATAAAGGCGACTGCGCTGTTGTGTTTTTAAGAATTAATCTGAATAAAATACATCGACTCTTCGCCATGTGTCCTTGTCTCTTTGACGCTCTCATCTGGGCAGGGAAGGGACTGTGGTGGCGATTATTCAAAAATAATGAAGAGCCTATTATTACCCTTCCTGGAAAAATGTAGTAACCTCTGCGCCCATTCTATCCCAGTTGCCTTTTCTGGTTAATAAAATGTTACTTGTAGCTAATCGGTCTGAGGCTTTCTCATTTCAGGTCTACTCTATGCACACAAGCGTATAATAGGTGGAGCCATTGCACGGACTGTCGGCATACGTCCCCATTTCTTTCAATGGGTTGATGTTTTCCATGGCCCGATGCCAACTGGCTGACCCACAAATTTAGAGCAGCTTTTGGCTTTCCCCTCTTTTGCAGGCTTCCCCTCTGTGTATGTTATGATGTGATTCATTTATTATGTATCACTTTTCACCCCTCATCCTTTGTTTTTGTGATTTTTGTTTCTTGTACCGGTGTCTCAATCTTTTTTTTTTTTTTTGTCTTCAGGGACTCTCCCCCTGCCTGCCCAGGAAGCCTCCATCGTTGAGGACCTGCTATACGTTCTGATTGGAGTTGACGGCCGTTACATTACATCACAGCCCATAGCGGGACGTCACATCCGATCTTTCATAGTAGACTCAAACCTAGATATGTCTATAAAAGAACTCGTCAGCAGGATTCTGCCCTTGGCTTCCAGCTATTCTACAGTCACCAGGTATGAAACAAGAAATTAGATTTTGTTGGTCCATCTAGCGCCACCACCAGCGATCATAGGAACTTGGCTCCCATTCACTCTGAAAGAGCAGCAGCCATTGTCATTGTTGCTTTTGCCATTTTAACACTCAAGGGACGTCTATCACCGGATGAAGGACTGTAAACCAAGCACACTGACATACTGGTGTGCGCCACCTCTGCCAGGATCTGCTGTTCTTTTAGCTTCTTATGCTCTTGTTTTTAAGAAAAAGGTTTTAAAGATTATGCATATGTATCTTAGGGGCTCCAGACTTTATTAACTCTTATGGAGCCTGGAGCCTCTCAGGCTCATTTGCATAATTGCATTTGATACACGCCTTTTTTTTTTTTAAATACCAGGGCATAAGAGGCTAAAAGAAGAGCAGATCCTGCCACAGGGGCGCACACCCCAGTATGTCAGTACCAGAGGGGGGAGCACACCCCAGTATGCCGGTCCGGTGACATTGGCCAGAGCGCCTCTGGCTTATTTACATATTTTGTAATGCTATTTTATACTTGATTAACGGACAGCAAGAGTTCACTAAAAGCTAGACCATTCCGTGGACAAGGTGACAAGCATTTCGTGGAGGGCATCTACCATCAGTAGATCACACATACACACTGCCTGTCTACAACCAACACAACTTGAGGAGACTAAATCTACAAGCAACAGGCACGATAAGATCTTTATAGCAGGGGACTGTGTGTTTTATAGCTCAGATGTAGCAGACCTGGAGTGTCATTGTTTGTTATATGGATCTCATCACTGATCGGTTTCCTCTATTTATGTGTCAGATACTAGTAGAGTGTTCAGAAGATAAATGAAAGTGTATATAAACCTGGACCCTGATCTAACCACCTTGTCATCACAGTGTATCTCACTAGATGGGTCATGAAGTGTCTGCGTAGAGAGTCCTGGTCCACGCTCAGTTGTAGGATCTTAAACAGCCATAAAACAAAGTGTAAAATTCCAGAGTAAAATACGAGGGGTAAAAGTCACTAGGGGGTTAAAAGTTGAGAACTTTTCTTTCAAGGGAAAACCCCTTTAACTGGCTTTACCTTTTACATTCTGTTGCTAGGTCCATAAAGCATTATTTCCTCATGGACCAAGGAGACTTCTTTGTTCATTTCATGGACCTCACAGAGGAGGAACTCAAGAAGAAAGTGGAAGATATCATCCCAACCAGACTGGAAGCTTTGTTAGAACTTGCCTTGCGAATGAGTACAGCGAATACAGATCCCTTTAAGGACGACCTCAAGGTAAAGTTATTTGATAAATTGTTTTGCTATGTCATAATGAACTATTCAAGAAGCTTTGCCTTGTAGACTACAATTTACCCAAATATTTTTTTTACATATTTTTGAGTAATAATGCAATTTATAGCTTGATAAAATATGTCAAAACAGCAACATAATATACTTACCAGGAGGATGACACTCAGTATTCCTCTTCTGCAGGCTAGTGAGGGGCAGATTTCATACCGCATATACTCGAGTATAAGCCGGCCCAAGTATAAGTCGAGGCCTCTAATTTTACCACAAAAACCTGGTAAACCTATATTATTTTACACAAGTATAAGCCGGGTTTTGGTTTTTTAGCACATTTTTTGTGCTGAAAAACTAGGCTTATACTTGAGTATATATGGTAATTTTCCTATCACACTAACTTACTAACTATAGCTAGACCTATCCGTTTTAGCTCTGTCCATAAGACATTGATAGGCAGCTCTTCTGTGGGGGTTTTGTGTATTGTGGGGTTTTTTTTCCCCCAATTTTCTGCTTGTCCCTCTGAGGATGACAAGTTTATGACCACTTATAAAATGTGTTCCAGACTCTGCCCTTGGGTTGCATTGACTATCCAACACAAATACTCCAAATCTTGACACTCTGATAGTAACAGAAGAAATGCCAGCACCGGCTTCCGGTATCCGTAGTTTCGGATGCGGCACATCTCCGAAGCATAAGCCATTGTCTTCATATAACTTACAAGGTTCTGTTCATGTAGCAATGCTCCAACCTCTGGGCTCATCTGAAGGCAATTGTCTATGCTGTGAGCATGTGGGATGTGCTGTGCTTGATGAGACAATTGCTAAAAAAACAGGACAATCAATGGCTGAAGAGTTTTGCAGTCCTGACCACAAGATTGAAGATTTTAAAGTCCTTGTGTTTAAAGATTATTATTATGAGAAAGGAGGGTCTGCGAGGAGTTTGTGACAACTTTTGACATAACCAGGAGCGGTTGGGTATGACCCTGCTATGGTGGTCCAATGACAGAATAGATGGCAGGTGGAGGAGCGTTAATCCTAATCCTATTCTCTGGAATATCACCTGTGCCGTGCACTGCACTGCGAGGACAGCGGGGGCTCGAAGGTAAGTGCAGGGCTCAGATCCTGGTGTAGAGCAGAGGGATTTGGGTTCCTAGAGCACTGGGCTGACTTTTCATTGGGGTACAAGTTGTTTGCAAGAGGTAACTTGCACCTTAATGGTGGAAGGGCCTCTGTGCTGGGGGGGAAGAGCCAAGCAGGGGTGGCCCCAACTAGGATTGGGGAAGGACCGTAAGAAACTCAAGGGGTAGACGGGTCAGAGAGGGGGCAGTCTGTTGGTCGGTGGCCAAGTGAACGTTGAATGAGGGAGTAAAGCGGTGGTTATGGAGATCCACAAGTTACAGAGGGAGGATGTATGTTCCAGTAATATTAATAATATATAAATGTAATTTTCCACATTTCTTTTTTTTTTTTTTTAATTTGAAGTATTCATAAATGCCAGAATTCTCACAGGCACAATGGGTGAGCTGGAGGCCCTGGTATTAGAGGAACATTTACATTTATTTTCTCACAATAGAGTGGATAGTAAGGAGTCACTTACCTCTCATGTAGATGGGTTCACACTTTTATATAAAAAAAAAACACTTTATCCAAAAAAACCAAGCAGCGTTCTAAAATCTTCATATTTTTATTTGTTAAATCTTATTTTTAAGATCTTAGGATTTTCCCTGCAGCGGTGGTGCAGATAGTGCCGGGCTCCCCAGCGCCTCTGATGGCTCCTCTTCTGTCTGCTGCTACAGTACATATTGGTCACTGATGTGCGTGTAGTGTAGGCAACCAGATGGCCACCACCATGGACACAGGGCGTAACGTGCCGAATGCACCGGAGGCCCCCATAATACCAGCACAGTAGCTGTGAGCCTCCTGGGCCCTTCATCTCTCCCTCGGCAGTTCAGCTTCCACACGGAATGAGTACTTGTAATACCTTCCTGCTCTCTAACATCTAACATGATTCAGAGCTGAGCATTGAGCCCTTATGCCCTACTCTGGGCTGGGCTGCTACAACTCCTCCTCCCCCCCTCCCCTTCCTCCTTACATATGCCTCCCCTACTGGAACACAGGCCACAGCTTCCTCATGGCCTCCCAAAAGCGGTGAGCCCTACACCATCCAGGGTCACAACGTCAGCCCACAACCCTCCGTGTCTCCCTAAGAAGACAAGTTTCTTAAATGTACTCAGGATAACTAAAGAGACACACACTGACTTCTTGACTGCAAACAGCAGAAGTAGAGGAGAACTACAAGCTATAGGCAGATAAGTTCTTTATCCAGGGAGTGTTTTTGAGATGAATATAACACACAATGACGCTCCTATTACATGTCACACACACAAAATCTCCTGATCTGTCATCTTTCTACGTGTCGGATACTAGTACAATGTTCATAAGGTAAATGAAAGTGTATATAGACCTGTACCCTGGAATTTTACACTGACCAAATAACACCCCCCCCCCCCTCTCTACCATCCACCAACCACCTCTCCCCGCCACTGGAAGTAAACATTGAAGAATTCTATAGAAGGGCAGTAAGCAAGAAAGTATACTGGAAAATTGTACA
This sequence comes from Engystomops pustulosus, assembly GCA_019512145.1. Taxonomy (NCBI): domain Eukaryota; kingdom Metazoa; phylum Chordata; class Amphibia; order Anura; family Leptodactylidae; genus Engystomops; species Engystomops pustulosus. The sequence continues at coordinate 12,107 of WNYA01003051.1, read as the reverse complement.
ACTTTTTCTTAGACAAACCATTAGCTAAAAGTGGACAACCCCTTTTAATGTCTTCCTCATGTATATATCTGATCACATGAAATCACAGAATGCCTCCACGGGCATTATGAGTGTGCATGGAGGGCTCTGATTTCATGTGATGACATGCATGAGGTAGATGTAAAGGACATGACCTTGGATCATATCACCACGGTCACATGAACTAAAATGCTGAATAGTGAGGAGGCATATGGCATTGGTAGGAGTACCAATGGGGAGGGGCCATCAGGCAGGAAACGGGACAGATGGAATCCTGATATGGGTCATTTTTTTTTATTATGAGTGCCCAATGAGATATCATGGTGGTACAGTAATGCACACGCGGGATTGTTATGTACAGTAATGCGTTGTCTGTGTCCTCACGCATCAGCCTTAGAACTGACTCCCAGAAGGTAACAATTTTAGAGCAGCTCCATGTAATATGCCCCCCCAGACACGTCTCTTTCTGCTTATACTGTTTATTCTTATAATATTTTTTTGTCCTATTTAAAGTGTAACTTCAAATAACTTCAAAAAACTTTTGATATGTTGTAGGGAAGGTAATTTTAAGCCCTTTTGCAATTGGATTAGTTACCTGAATCTTGCTCCTTCCTCTTGTATTCTGCAGCCTTCCCCCTGTTGTCAGTGATCTCTCAGATAGCTGTTGTGAGGCACATTCAGTCTTCACTGAGGAGCTGATTACAGACGGAGACACAACCCTCTTTTCTCTCTCTGTCAGCTGATTCTCCTGACAGCTCAGTGCTCCAGCACTCAGTAATGTCCTGCCAGGAGCACTAACTAATGTAGTAACCACACAACTACACTTATCTCTCCATCCGCTTTCCCTACACCTGTATATACACAAATAATCTGCACAGACACAAGCTGCAGATCCATCCCATCTCCCCCATCACCTCACACTCCACAGCAGGAAATGGCAGGAGAGACTCTCCAAGTCTTCAGCAGAGCACATGATGGGACAGCTTGAAGGTATAGATAGATTGGTAGATACATAGATATGAGATAGATACATAGAATATACATTGATAGATATGATATGAGATAGGATATGGATAGATGCATATATACATAGATATGAGATACATTGGTATGCTCTCATTGGTCAGCACCTTGTGATGAGGTCACAGGGGTCAGGCCCCGCCCCTCCTTCTCCCTGATTGTAGTTATTTTGAGAGCTGGAAACCCTGGTGTCTATGGGCAAAAAAAGGCACTTAATGAGGACGAAAAGGCAAAATACTTTGAGTACTTATTCCCGGGGATACCTGGAGCAGAATTATGTTTTTTTAGTTTTTTTATTTTTTTTTTGCTCAGAATGACAGTTACACTTTAATTTATTTTGTAGTATTTGTTTGTTTGTTTGACTTTATAAATAGTTTTTTCTTCTCTCTCCAGATTGAGCTTATGCCACATGACCTCATCACTCAGCTTCTGCGTGTTCTGGCCATTGAAACCCGCCAGGAAAAAGCCCTTATAAATGTTGATCCGACTGAGCTGGAACTAAGTGGTCTGGAAGCTTTTTCCTTTGACTATATTGTTAAGTGGCCGCTGTCGCTCATTATTAGCAGGTATGGGAACAGAGATGTCAAGATTATTCAAGTTCCTGTATACGTAATTGTGGTAGCGATTTCCATCTTTGTATGTTTATCATGATATTTTATGCTAATATTGTATGTGGAGAATCAATTGTTCCCTAATAATTTGTCTCCCAATCACAGGAAGGCGCTCACACGTTACCAGATGCTTTTCCGGCACATGTTCTATTGCAAACACGTGGAGAGACTTCTGTGCAATGTGTGGATCGGCAACAAGGCAGCCAAACAGTTCTCGTTACATTCTGCCAAATGGTAAGTTCACAAATGTACAAAAAATTACATCTCACAATGTCCTCTATGTGGCAGATGCTAATGAGGAGGGGGGGGGGCACTCGTACAAATAGTTAATTCCGCAGTTCATGCACAAACTCCATGTTCCCTGCATTAGACATGGCGGCTTGATCCGTACCGCGATGTTATTTCACAGCAATTACTGTACATTGCTCACATTGAAAGACGACTTGTGCATCTTAAAGGGAACCTGCACATTTTCCCGAATATAACTAATGACAGGAGAGTCTTATTAACTGTCGCCCTTCGTTTACCTAAAAATTGTTTCCTTCACATCCCTTTAAAAAGTTTGTTTTAATGATATTCATCCTGCGGGTTCAATTCCCCAGGGCTGCCATAGCAACGATCGGGAGGGAAGGGGGGTAAAGACCCCTCCCCAAAGGCAGTTTAAATGTTGTGCTGACCGCGGCATCTAACGGGTTAAATACCCACAATCGGAGCCCATTCCGACCACAAGTGTTACACTGACAAACAGCCGACACCCCGTGTATCCCGATGCCGGCTCGGGTTCAGATCTCGAGCTGAACCGGCATCAGCTATATCAGATATATCGGAAGCCAAGTGCAAACCATTAAGCGGTTAAAGGGCACCTGTCATCAGGGTCAAACATTTGCACCTAATGAGCGGTTCCATCGTGCTGTTCAATAATAAATCCCAAGCTGTTTTTTTTATTATTAAAATTACGGCTTCCATTCACTTTGTAAAGTATAATAAAGTTTTCCTGGCTCCCTGCCTGCGAACTGCATTAAGTGATTGTGTTACCAGGCTGGAATCGGCGTCATTATCTGCTCTTTCCAACGCTAGATCTTTCTCTTTCCTCCACCATAACTCATGGAGCCAACGGCTGAACCTTTGCTCCAATCAAGTATTTCTCAGCTCATAGCTCCGCTGGCTCCTCCTCCCTCCTCCCTAATGGAGACGAGAGGAGATGGTGGTGACACCAGGGACACCCCTGGGACTCAATACATTTTTCTGGCTGGGAGGCAGGTGAACTTTTGGCAATTGTTTAAAAGTGAGTGGAACCATAAATGTAAATTATAAAAGCAGATTGGGAAATGGTATTTACAAAGGCTGTAATTAGGAGAAAATGTGTCTCCTGATGACCCTTTAGAGAATAGATTTAGGATTTATACAGTCATATATGTGTTTTATTTTTATTACTCTCTTCCTTTATTATATCAGGTTTGCAGGGGCTTTTACTCTCCGCCAGCGAATGTTAAATTTTGTACAGAATATCCAGTATTACATGATGTTTGAAGTGATGGAACCAACCTGGCACATCCTTGAGAAAAGCCTCAAATTGGTGAGTAGTCAAGTATCTGAATTTTACCTTCCGGAACTGTGATATTACGTAGGACTGTGCCGAATTGTGTGGCCCACGTCTATCAATATGAATAATAGATTGAAGTGCTTTGGAGGACGTTGGCAGAGCACCTCGTGGTTACGGCTTCACAGTAATGATGATGCCCCTGCTACGCTTCCAGCACCATCCCTCATCCTCGCCTCTTCAGCAATGTCCACCAAATGTGAAGCCAGAACTTTGAGGTTCTCTTTCAAAGCACTTCAGCATACTTTAGAAACATACAAAGTAGACTGAAGTGTAGAAGTGCCATAAAATTCTTTTATCATGATAAATACTTTTGTGTAAAAAAAAAAACAAAAGTGACTTTATTTAACCCCTTAATAGTAAGTCACGTGTCGGCTGCAGGTGTATGGAGAGGGCTCACGGGCTGAGTCCTCTCCATACAAGGCTGGCATTTGTTACATGTTGCAGCAAACACCCGTCGTTTACACCCCATGATTGGTGCTAGCACTGATCGTGGCTGATTACCCTTCGATTGCCGGCAACATGGGTGCTGCCATATTGTCTTAGATTGTCGCTCCCCGTGATGTCATCAGGGAGCCGCAACCGGGGAGTCCGTCTTGTTTTAGGCTGTTACTTTGCTATTACTATGTGCGATTTGCGCACTGTAATAGATGATGTCCAAAATCCCGATATACTGCCATACTGTAATAGGACAGTATATGGTAGCATCAATCAGACAACCTAGGGTTAAAGTTCCCTAGAGGGTCTGAAAAATAGTAATAATAATTATTTATATTAAAAAAACTTTTAACCCCCCCCCCCCTTCCCTTTAAATATAAATAAACAACAGTTAAAATCATAAATACTTTGTTTATCACCGCGTCCTAAAGTGTCGAAAGTATCGAAATGTATTTAGGTATTTTCACGGTGTTTAAAGCCGTAATGGAAAATGGAGCCCAAAGTCGAAGATGACACTTCTTTGCCATTTAGAACAATATAAAAATTAAAAAAAAAGTGATCAAACGGTCGCACAGTGCTAAAAATTGAAACCGTCATTGAAGCGCAGTGTGGAGCAGAGCCGTCATTGAAGCGCAGTGTGGAGCAGAGCCGTCATGCACGTTTGCAGGTATTTTTGTGATCTGCATAAATAGTGGCTTTGATATTTTATTTTCTACAAGTTCCGTACAAACGTCTCATGTTTCTGCTTTCCCTTCAGGCTTCTAACATTGATGACGTCCTCGGGTACCACACAAGTTTCCTGGACAACTGTTTGAAGGACTGCATGCTGACCAATCCAGAGCTGCTGAAAATGTTCTCCAAGCTCATGTCCGTGTGTGTGATGTTCACCAACTGTATGCAGGTAAGTACTGCCTATTCCTGTCATCCCAAATCTAACTGAAATAAAGTATCCACTGTCTGCAGGAGCTCGGCTTATGGAGCCCGACACGTAAATGACCAAAATCTTTTCATCTGTGGATTAGACTTCTGTTTTCTTAAAAATTCTCACAGCTGTAAATAAAATCTTTATTTCTCCCGAGCTTTTAAAATTCAGCTCCGCTTTAGCTCTACCTCTACCTCTACTCGCTTTGTTTTTTTTTAAGGTACGAAAAAGCACAACTCTGCTTATACTCGGGTATACAGGTGGTCCCCTACTTAAGGACACCCCACTTACAGACGACCCCTAGTTACAGACGGCCCCCTCTGCCCCCTGTGACCTCTGGTGACCTCTCTGGATGTTACTATAGTCCCAGACTGCAATGATCAGCTGTAAGGTGTCTGTAATGAAGATTTATTTGAATGAATGTTTATTTTTTTGGAAAAATTTTAATGCAGAATTGTACATTCATGATGATGCGTATGGGGCGCATTGAGCCTCATAAAGGAGAGGTTATTTAAAAAAAAAAAAAAAAAACACTTAGAACTAGTTTGAAAATCACTTGCATGTGGAACGTGGTAAAATTGTTGCCATATTCTGACAACTAAATTGGTTTTGCTGCATATTTGTAATTTGTGATGTGTTACATATTTTTCTACAAATTGGCAACATGGTGACTCAGTGGTTAGCACTTCTGCCTTGCAGCGCTGAGGGCCTAGGTTCAAGTCCCAGGGTCAACATCTGCAAAGACTTTATATGTTCTCTTCATGTTCGCATGGGCTTCCTCCAGTTTCCTCCCACACTCAAACATACTGGTAGCGCCCCATGGGGACAGGGTCTGATCTGGCAGGCTCTGCGTAGCACTGCGTTATCTGTGTGCACTGTATACATTTATAAGTACATCTACATATATTGATTTAGTAGAAATGTTTTATGATTAGTAATTTTTTGAAATTGTCAGCACCATGTTGTATTTTTACCCTGTAAATCCTTTCTTATAGCGGTTTACACAGAGCATGCAGCTGGAGACGGAGATGCAGCGCTTGACTTTGGAGCACGGCACAATGATGGGGCCCCCCACACAAAGTGAGAAAACGGAAGAGGCCATGAAAAAGAAGCTCACCTCGAAGGTAAATGATGAGTGAGTGTAGCCCGAGGAAATGGTTAATTACATTTTATTTTATTCCGTCTATTCTTTTAGTTTCTTGCAGAACATGTTGATGCATTTCAGTCGTCCACTGGTTTCGAATCCACTATCAATAATTTTGATAACAATTTTTCAATACATCTGATGGAACTTCTTGATAAGCTGAGTATGTACAGCGCCAATGACTGCGAGCACAACATAATAAACATCATATATAGGTAAGAAATGGAGTCAATGTCAAAGTTACTGTATATACTCGTCAATAAAAAAAACTAAACTTACATACTCGCCTTCCCATGCTCGGCGCGGCTCCTCTTCTGTCTGATGTAACGGCCGGCAGAGACGCGGCCATGAGCTCTGCCGGCCGGCGCATACTATGACGTCATCATCGGCCGCATCGTAGTGTTACAGCAAACCGAAGAAAGAGGAGGAGCTGCAGGGACCGGAGCATCGCAGAGAAGAAAGAAGAGGAGCTGTGCCGAACATCGGAACCTCCCAAAGGGGAGTATGTAATTTTTTTTAAAAAGTGCTGGGCGGGCACGCTGTAAACTACAAGTGGCAGGCTGTGGGCTCTATACTACAAGTGGCAGGCTGTGGGCTCTATACTACAAGTGGCAGGCTGTGGGCTCTATACTACAAGTGGCAGGCTGTGGGCTCTATACTACAAGTGGCAGGCTGTGGGCTCTATACTACAAGTGGCAGGCTGTGGGCTCTATACTACAAGTGGCAGGCTGGCCGGCTCTATACTACAAGTGGCAGGCTGTGGGCTCTATACTACAAGTGGCAGGCTGTGGGCTCTATACTACAAGTGGCAGGCTGTGGGCTCTATACTACCATGGTCGGCTGGCGGGCTACTATCACAAGTGGCAGCTGCGTGCTCTATACTACAAGTGGCAGGCTGGCCGGCTCTATACTACAGGGGGGCTGGCCGGCTCTATACTACAGGGGGGCTGGCCGGCTCTATACTACAAGTTTTCCCATTTTTTGGTGGTACAATTAGGGCCCTGGGCTTATACTCAAGTATATACAGTATGATGCTAGTAAACTCTAATCTGTTATTGTGGGCAGAACATGTTTAGTTGCACATTTTCTGTTGCAGAAATGTGTCATTACACACCACCTATAAAAATTCAATGAAAGGAGGTTTCTTTTTGCTTTGGGTTCCTATGTAGGGGGAGACGGTTCTTGCTCATGCAAAAAAAAAAACACAAATAGTCCCGGTCTTACTGGGTGGAGTCCAAAACATGTCCGGAAACTTTTTTGTATAAAGTCCTCTATAGCATAGGGACAGGAGTCGGTGCGGACAACTCCATAGAAGATGTAAAATTACATTTATTCTCTCGTTGCTCAATTTGTTCAGATAAATTATCTGCTCATGTTTTCATTCTTGTTAAATTTATTAGGTTGGATTTTAATGGTTTCTACACGGAACGTTTGAAGAGAATTTCTGCGGAAAGAAGCCAAAAGATCTCCCCGCAGATGGGTCCTGGAAGACCTAGTGTGGCCCCTCCGTGATGGCACAGAAAGCCGCCAGGTGCTTCCTCCCTCATCTGTATCAAATCTCAGAATGTCTCCCCTCGTATTCCACACGTTTATATATGAGATCCAGATGAATCACCGGTGACGACCATTCCGGCCTTTATGTCCTTCTCTCCCGATGTGTGCTCCCTTCCAGGATGATTATACCTGACACTTTGTTCTCATTGTGATAACCGACATTTCAAGCTCTTTGTATGTTCTGTATTTTGGATATTTATACTTGTATATAGAGGGGGTTTTATGGCAAATGTGTTACAGGAGGATTGTTGTTCCATTATCTGCCCGTTTCTTATACTTATTCTTTGCTCTGTGTGTAAACGGCTTCCATTCGTTATCTCTAATTTCTTTCTGCTTCTTATTGTAAATGGAAAAAAACATAAATAAATAAAAAAATAACAAAAGAATAAAAACTGAGTAATAAACAGACGGCAGGACATTATTTGTATTGGTCACATGTTATGCAGAAATAAAGACGGGAGGGGGGGGAAGTACCAGTCGGAGAACACCAGACAAACGCACAACCCAACACAGACCCAAGACGATCACAATCCAACCCCGCCCCCCCAACACTCCTCAATAGAGGGAAGAGAATAATCACCGGCCATTATATTGCAGTATAGGACTGCGCACATCACCTTGAATTGATGAACTCAAACTTCTGAGGACACCTCCTGGTGGTATACACTGAGTGGTTGTGGAGATGATGCTGTTAATGAGCAGAATACATCGTTTTCGAGTGAATCCATGTGTCCATTAACCCCTTGGTGCACATGGATATAATGGTACGTCCTGAAGATGCCTCCCGCACAGGGATTTGCTATTGTGAACGGAGCCAGAAGCAGCGGGTGGCACCAAACTGGGCCCTAAATGCAGGACGCAACTGGGGATAGTGGAAGGGGCTATGGTGGGCAAAGCTAATCTTTCACCAAGCAACTCAGAGTTTGTTGACAGAAGCTGTGGAAGCCGAGAAAATTGACCCCTCCAGCAGCCCACATCATCCATCCAGGGACGATGCGAAATTCCTGGCTGGTGCTGCAGTTTCTCCTAACCCATAAGTCTTGACCCTTAGGGATCCCATTACGAAGCGGTAACAGATGATGACCTTCCCATCTTAATAATGAATTTGTTTACAAGAGATGGTTGTCCCTAGAGACTGCATTCTGTTTTGGTCAATAATACATCAAGAAACGAGAGCCATGGCCTTGTATGTAAATCTTAAACCTATTTGGTTACTGAGGTTTTGTGGTGCCCACGAATGTTTCTGTGGTGCCCTTCCACAATGCAAAAATATCAATGTATCAAAGAAAAACTTCAGCCCTTTCGATCCTTGGAATATCCCCAAACAGCAGTGTAGTCTCCCACCAGCCAGAAGCAAGATGACGTACGTGGCAGCACTTCCCTTCGCCGTGGCCCTGAGCTGGTGGAAAACGTTACCATTAAACATAAAGAAGTTATCAAGAATCCGTTTGTTAGGGTCACAAAATTGTAAGCCTCTACTTAAAGTACTTTACCGCCTCAAGCCCCTTATTGTGTAGTATGGATGAATATAAAGCTTCTTACAGCAATACTGGCGAGTAGAGAATCTCCTATGTCAACTCGCTCATGGTGTTATAAGAGATCTGTATAAAATGTATTTTGGGGGAGAGAGAACAAACGGTTTCAGGTCAGTATAGAGTTCATTATTTTTATATACCTGAGTATAAGCCAGTATTTATAAAGATGTAGACTTGCCCCAGACCGGCTCCACACCAGCCTCAACTCAGCCGGCCAGACCGCCCCTGATGCCACCTATACACAACTGTAATTGTAGCCGAGATCTGATTGCACCAGGTGATGGCTACAATAGAAGTCTATGGCACCAGGTCAGGGTGTGGTGAGCAGACCGGGGCACCTTTACTTACAGGGTCACCAGAGTTCATTGAAAGTGCATTGTCCATCTATAATGCAGTGTGCGGCAATTCACTAAGGTTGTGCACTTGAAATCATGGAGTATACCTGGGAAAGGGAGTGGGTCCGCACAGAGCTATGAATGCACCCTCTTCCGCGTAGTGGGATAGATTAACAAAAGACAAAAAAAGGAATACGAGCGCTCTCCTAGTGCATTAAACGATGTAAAACTTAGGAAAAATTCTTTCTTTATGGTTGGACTCTCACCTGATATAAGAGCATGTATAATCAATCTTTCGAGAATCCTGGCAGCTCTTCCACAAGCAGGTCCCGTCTTCCGTGTTCCAGGGTCACCGGTGGACGGTATCCAAGAGAGAAATTACTCTGCTGGTATTCCAAGCTTGTTGGTTATAGCGCCAAAAAAAAGGATATCTCGGAGTTCCGATCCTTAAAATTAATCTCATGCTTTATTTCATAAAAATCACGACGCGTTTCGGTTCTCTACTAGAACCTTCTTCAGGCTAAAAACATAAATCTTACATTGTGTTGTTCAGTATAAATACATGTACATACCTCTAAATACGTGTACAAGTATTTATACTGAACAGCACAATGTAAGATTTATGTTTTTAGCCTGAAGAAGGTTCTAGTAGAGAACCGAAACGCGTCACGATTTTATTCATCTTTTATACATTTTTATGCAATAAAGCACGAGATTAATTTTAAGATCGGAACTCCGAGATATCCTTTTTCAGGCGCTATAACCAACAAGCTTAGAATACCAGCAGTAATTTCCTTCATCGTACTTGAAATCATGAATCTGTCACTTCCCCTGCTCAGGACCGACAAACTTCTCCATCTTTTTTGTTGTGCATCTTTGTGCTTGAGCTTGCGACACAATTTAAAAGTTAAATATAGCGTTATGCCTGAATCAGTCGGACTGCCCGACGACAACGCCCCCTCATGTGTATGGCATGGAAGCAGCGCAGCTCCGCCACAAAAGGGTCATGTGCGCCATAATCTCAGCGGAGACACTTATTAAATACCTGTGCAAGTCGTTTTAGGACTGAAAAAAGTGCACAGTGAGACAAAAGTGCGCACCACGACCCCTAGTAAATCGGCCCCGCTGTGTCTCACTGCACCATGACCTGGCCAGGTGTCTCTGCCACAAGAGATTGGACAGTTCCCATCTTTCGCCATGTTGTGGCCGTGGCCACTCTGGGTCCTATGGAGAGGGGTGTGTGGAGGCGCGCTCCCCAGATCTCTGCTGCATCCAGCTGCACGCTAGCCTGGGGACAGGTCCAGGTGAGCACGAGCTAATGTGCATGTGGCCTCAGGCAGCAGATGGCAGCAATCTATTAATACACTACTTGGCACTAAACTGTGAAGATTTTTGCTGAAGTAATTTCCCTGCTGTCGTCTTTGTGGCTAAAAAAATGTTGCAAACGATACAACAAATGTATTGTGCGCCGCCTCCTAGAAAGTATAAGACACAAGTAATGCAGATGAGAGCACATATCACTATGCAGCAGAGGAGAAGACGTCTCCTGTAACACATGGCATGAGGTGGGTATTATGTGTATATACTGTGTATACTCCTCCCGTGTCTGATATTTCAGGCGCTTCTAAGCTGATTGCAAATGAGAATTGCAAAAAAAATCACAAAAATGTTTGCGTCTGCTGGAAAGCAGGACACGTGAGGAAACGATGTGCGTGCAATGTCCTGGATGGAGCAGTTTTGTACTGGACTGTAAGTTGCAAGATGCCATTTATGTCTGTATCTGATCAGTATTGTAGTCACTGACCTAACAACTCTCAACATGTGGATTGTGGGGTGTTATTAACTGCTATTGTTGTCAGTATCTTTTGATTAGGTGGTAACTGCTTTTCTCCCCCCTAGGGCTCATGGTAGCTTAAAGGGTTATTCTTGTCTGGACATTGAAATTCAATTTCATGAATCTGCCATATAAAAACATTTCTTCAATTAGATGTTATTACACTTTTTTTTTAACTGTGTGAAGAGGATTTCTCATGTGTAGTGATATGGTCCCTTGGAAATAAGGCTGTGTCCTTGGATACGACCACCTCTGCTGGATTGATTGCACAAAGAAACAAAAGTTTTTTGTATATGAAATATCCGGGAGTTACTACAGGTCCGACAGCCGTCCTGTGGTAATGATCGCTGAACCCAGGAGGTCCGGCAGGACTCAATAGCGCACGTCTGGCCACTGCTGCCAGAGTGCGGGGTGGTCGTATCCAAGGAAGCTCTCGTTTCTAAGGGACAACACGACTGAAGGGTCATGGGCCCATACTGGGCTGTGTGTCCCGGGCCCTCTTTACTCCTGCCTGTAATGAGAAGCGCAGCGGTACCGCTGAGTGCAGGGCAGTATTAGGGGCGGACACCATCCTCTGTGCAGCCTATCAGGAGGGAGAAAGGGAGGGGAGGAGCCTGCCTGCAGCCAATCCCTGCTCTGCCTTTCAACGGCAGGAGAAGCTTCATACAGAGAAGAGGGAGAATGTCCAGCACCTGCAAAGAAGCCGCAGCCTCCTCCATAGCAGCGGGGAATCATCCAGAGCCAAGTCCTCCGTCCCCCCAGTGTCTCCTCACACTCTGCATTAACCCCTTAGTGTCCTGTGTGCATGAGCAGCTATGAAGCTCCTAAGTGTCCATTACAGACCCCTCTGCATCATCCTCTCATATCTTCCCCCACCACTACATTTCTACATTAATATGAGGTTCTGCAGCAGATGACTTATGTATCTAGGACCCAGGACACAAATGTGGAGCAGTCAGTAATAAATGTGGAGCAGTCAGTAATAAATGTTATACAGTCAGTAATAAATGTGATGCAGTCAGTAATAAATGTGATACAGTCAGTAATAAATGTGGAGCAGTCAGTAATAAATGTGATGCAGTCAGTAATAAATGTG
>WNYA01003050.1:0-29872 GCA_019512145.1 Engystomops pustulosus | reverse complement strand
TCCAGGACAGAACTTACATGGACACAGACACTGAGTTCCTGCCGGCAGCATCGTGAGGAGTGTAAAGCTACGGACAAATAAGTTCTTTATCTGGGTAGGATGACAAAGTCACAGCAGATCTAGTGTGTTGTGGAATAGCAGAGATGTAGGAGAGCTATGTCATTGTGTGTAATATGCATCTCATCATCTCTGATCTGTCTCATCTCTCTTTCTATGTGTCAGATACTAGTACAATATTCAGAAGGTAAACAAAAGTGTATAGAAACATGTTCCCTGATAATCTGAGCACATTTTCAGCTCACAGAACTAGATGAATCATAATGGGGTACATTTACTAAGGGTCTGAATCAGGTTTTTTCGCCAGGTTTCCGAATGTTTTTGATTTGCGCCGAATTGCCCCGGGATTTTGGCGCATGTGATCAGATTGTGGCACACAGGCGCCAGCTTTCACGTGACAGAAATCGGGTGGCGCGTCCGTTGGAAAACCCGACAGATTTGGAAAAACTGCAGAATTTTTTTTTTTAAATTGTATCGCACAAATAGCACTCACATACACCGAGACGGAGGAAGTGAACTCCAGTGAACTCCGGCGGACTTCAGCACAGCAGCGACACCTAGTGGACATCGGGCACACGATGAATCCCGGCAGAACTCGAACGCGCTGCTGTATCGTGACTGGACCGGGTAAGTAAATGTTCCCCAATGTGTCTGCTTAGAGAGTCTCCACCAAGGAGCTACCACAGCCATAAACATGAGAAAAATTTTTGCAGCTTCTGACGTAATAACTTTTTCATACTTTGGCGCATGGAGATGTGTGAGGTGTCATTTTTGCGGAAAGGAGGCGAGTTTTCCTTGCTAACATTTTGAGGTATGGGCGAGATTTTGATCATTTTTATTCAATTTTTATGTTATGTAAAAAGGTGTAAAAAGTCGCCCTTCGGACATTTGGGCGCATTCCGCCTCGGAGGTCACCGCCGGCCGTTAACCGATGTTAGATTTGAATGTAGATCGGGCATTTTGGGACGCGGCGATACCTAATGTTTGTGACTTTTAATGTTTCTATGTTTTAATCCGTTCTAGGGAAAGGGGGGTGGATTGAACTTTTAATATTTTATTAATTTTTTTATTTTTAAACTTTGTTGTTTACTTTTTTGTTTCACTCATATTTTAGACAGCTAGGGTACATTAAACCTAGATGGTTCAGATCGCTGCTACCATATACTGCAATACTTCTGTATTGCAATATATGGCATTTTGCAGCACATTAATTACAATGAGCCACTGGCTCATTGTACGAAATCTGCAGATGCAGATAGCCTCGTGTCAAAAGACGAACGAGGCTACCCCCTGGCAACCGACGCCGCCCCCGAGGACGTTTCGGAGGCGTGGCGATCGAAAAAAGATGGCGGCGACAGCGGCCCGCCCGGCCGAATTTACCCCACCTTTGTATGAAGATGACTAGCCGTGAGCCCTCTTCAACCTCCCTTATACCTTGCTGCGCCGTAGAGCTAACGGCGCAGAGCGTTAAGGGGTAAAAACTAACATAAGGTTAGTGTTTACCTCCACCGCTTGTACGGGTGTGGGAAATCGGCCCAATGGAGGTAGAAGCACAATAGGGCACATTTCACTACCTGTTTTGGGACCCTGAAAGTGCTTGACTGGACCGGAATGCAAACTCCCGCTATTCAAGAGCGCTTATTGCACCCCGATTTCTTGCATGACCGCTTAACCAGATCAGTTCATTTCTTCTACCAGTGATATAAGTTGTTGATCTGCGCACAAATTGAAAGTTAAGTAGTCCCTCAGTTACAAATCAGTCGGATAGTATGCCAGACCCCCCCCATTTCTGTTGCATGAAAGCCGGTGCGGATGCGACACAATTCGATTGTGTGAAACACAATCCCCTTCTAAATGATGTCCCAAGCGGCACGATCCGAAAACACGGAAAACCAGGACGGAAATGCGGGCTAGGGACCTCGTAAATAGCCCAATGGGCTAGTATTTTGAACTAATGTTGCATAATTGTAACAGTTAGTCCAAAAGTTCAGTAGATCAATAAAGTTTGAGCCTTCCAGAATGCCTCAGATATGAGAGAGCCATACTGTTTACAGGTCCTTGAAGGGAAATTGGGGTGTAGTATCTGTCAGGATACAAAAGGGGGCGAGGCGACAACATTACAGTCCCTGAAAAAAGGTCACGTGGTTCTGTAGAAGGGGTCTTCAGTTGGGGGTCATCTGATGAGCAGGAATGTCAGGAAAGAAAACACCCTTTTGAATTTTAGGGCCAGGATGTTGCGCCACTTCAACCTATACCCTCTCAAAGAGGCAGCAAGAAAGAAATTGGTTCCAAACGGTCAGCTTAAAAAAGGGGCTTCTGTCTCCTTGAGGGAGGTCTTGGCGCTTACAAAAATGCATTGTGTTACATAACATATTAACATGCATGTATTAAAGGGATGTTACCAGATCGTGCGAACATGGGGCTCGCCAGATAGCAGGGATATGGTGGATCCAGTAGAAAACTATGTTAAAGGTTTAATTCTATCAATGTTGTTTAAAAAACAGTTTTTCCCTTTGGTGAACCACCAACAGTAAAAAGACCCAAATAGTCTGAACACCACTTTTGCCATTTTTGACAACACATCAAACATTTTCATAAACAGAATCAAAGGGCGTATACAGTCACATTAATGGTAGCAATGAAAACATCAATCATCCGAGAAAAAATAACGCCTTACACAGCTAAGTGCACTAAGATAAAAAAAAGTTATTGGCCCTGCAGCATATGAGGTTTTTTTTTTTTTTTTTGTAGAAAAGATTACACTTTTTTTAAAATCTAATAAAACGACAATAAAACTATATAAAATTTTTTAAACAAAACCATCAGCACAGGATTTTACCAAGACACATTTTTGCTTAGTGGTACTACAGGCATTATCCAGGTATGTTTGGGTCATAATGTACTTAAATCAAATGGAGTGAGATTTCCCTTAATAGTAAGTGTTGTTACACAGAAAACAGGCCTTTTATCAGCTCTCTATGTGGAAAATAAAAAAGTATGGAATTGAAAGTCGGGGTGGTAACTAAAAAAAAAAAAAAGGGCGGTACCTAAGGGGTAAGTCAGTAGAAAACCCTGGACAACTGTTTAACAGAATTTAATTCTTTACCATCAAGTTATTTTTATGATGTTAAAAACTGGATAAAGACATTGGCCCAGATTTATTCATGAAGCTCGGTCTGCACGCGGCTATTCACCAGTGCACCAGATCAAGAAGTGAGCGCCATATTTCCGTCGGACTTGCTGACATAAATGTGGCGGGCGGTGTGAATATGCACTGGAAAGGCCCTTCCTGTGCACACTGTGCACTACTAGTGCAAATACTTCATAAATACATGTGAAACCAGTTTGCACATAACTGTACATAAATATGTACAGTCTACGCCTGCATTCTGGCTGAACCTTTGCGTCAGCAGACTCCTAGTGATCTTAGATATGATTGCCTCCTAATTATAGGTAAACCTGACCAGTTATAATGTATCGGAGAATACATAGTTTTAGGACATCTGGGCTTGTGGAGAAGAGTCTGCATGCAGCTTTCCTACAGCTTCTTTTATGTCTCTTGTTATAATCACAGTAAATATGAATACACTCGTGGCGCGGGCAAAAGCAAGTACCTCGCCCAGGCGCCCGGCTTATAAACCCAAGGGTAGGGGAGAACAACAGGGAGGGGGAGGAGAGCCTCAAGACTGAGCTCTATGGCCCCTTAAAGTGCAAACGCCACAATAACATATTAAGTGGAACTCCTGGACACCCCCAGTCAGAGGGCATCCTCCATAGTCAGTCAGGGGTACCCTGCATAATCACAGTAAATATGAATACACTCGCAAATCATTCCCTATAAGCAAAAGGTAAGTCTCTGCTTACAGTCCCGCTGGTCAAGGTATGCAACAGGTTAATGGACCATTAGAGTCTAGTACCTGGTGCCGATGCTGTCAGTCTCAGCAACTGGTCCACAGGCAGCTTCTAGGAGGGGAGGTGACTGGATTGAAGCGCAATGTTTATGAATGTAATATAGCCCTGCACCCCTGTCCCATTCCTCCTTCTCAGCCTCCCCCAGTCTGCCCTATTCTACTCACAGTTAGCCTCCAACATCTCCTTATAGTCAGTTTCCCCATGTCTACCTCTTCCTCACACTCAGCCTCCCATGCTTGCCCCTCCTCACAGTCAACACCCCAATGTCTGCCTCTTCCTCTCAATCAGCCTCCTCATGTCTGTCCCCTCCTAACATTCAGCCGCCCCTTGTATGTTTACTCCTCAGCGTTTGCCCCTTTCTTACAGTTAGCTTTCCAATGTCCGGCCACTTCACACAATCTGCCTCCTCATGTCTGCTCCTCTTCACAGTCAACCTCCCTATGTCTACCTATTCCCCAATTATGCCCCCTCCTCACATTCAGCCTCCTCATAGGTAGTCCCGCTTCTTTCATTAAATGACCCTCATTACTCCTATTCACATAGATAGTGTTGCACACACACAGGGCCAGATTAAAGGAGGGGGGGGGGGGCGGGGCACAGTGCCCCCACCACTTTGCCTTTAAAGGGTCCCACACCAAGTGTGCGTGATTCCGGCGGTCGCAGGGCTGCCCGAATCGCACACAATCCCCTTATCTCCGCAGGTTTTTTTAGTATGAAGCAGAGCAGGGAACAGTAGCCAAAGTTCACAGGACTTCAGTGTCCTGACGCATGCGGTGCAGTGTCGGGATGATAAATGTTGTGTTTTTGTCACTGCAAGGTCCAGATAACGTCCTTCGGATTAGTTCAAGGTCAAACCAGTAGAGTGGGTCCAAAACCTGTTGGACATTGGAACCATTTAGGCTTTTATACAACTTGCTTTGTGGTTCCTGTAAAATAGCATATTGGCAGACCCTAAAGTTTAACGTGTCACATGGATCCTTCTTAAAACTCAAAAGAGGTGAAAAGTTATCAACACTTGGATGACCTTTTCATATTCCTAATTGATAGATTTATTCAACACTAAGTAGTAACATTTAGAAAATGAATGTTGTTCTCTTATAACAATAATCCTTTAATTGTGTATATGGGGAGGTGGTTAATACCTCTATGACCTGCAGAATATAAAAAGTTATGAAGATATGTAATAGAACATAATAAAAGTCATTGGTGTGAGATCAATCATCGGTTGTGGTTACATTAACCAGCCATGTTAAGCTTTGTTACTTTACTTTTTCTTCTGGTTACAACATGGAATCAACAAGGTGTGAAACCATAGCATAAGATTTGTTTGATTCAGTATTACTAATAATTACATCAAGACATAATATTATAGTTACTCATAGACTAAAGAGTCCTCTGGACAGTGAGAATGATTGACAGATAAATGTAGTTGAATACACACAAACAAAAAATTCAGTATTTTGCAGGGTGATGTTTCCCTCAAATAAGCCTTAACCCTTTAAGGACCTCACCCTTTTTTGTTTTTTCATTTTTATTTTACACTCCCCACAAAAATCTATAACTTTTTTGTTTTAAACATAAAGAGCTGTGTGATGGCTTGTTTTCTGCAAAACAAATTGCACTTCATACTGATGGTATTTAATATTCTATTAGCACATTGTAGTAATTGGGTTAAATCCAGACAGCTGCCGGTCTTCGGAAGACTGTCATTGCAACCGATCGCCGCTCCCTGATTACGTCAAGGGGAGCGATGATCTCCAAGAAGATGACGGCGCCCACGCGCAGCCATCTTTTTGAAGCCGCTGGCAGCCTTGCTTGCGGCGATGTGTGGGTTAACACTCACGATCGGTGCTAGCACCGATCTCTGGTCTTACTGGTAAGTCTGTGCTATGATATGCAGCAAAGAGTTACCGGCTATGGAAAGGGCTCACGGGCTGAGCCGACCATGTACCACAGCCGACCCATGACGTGCTATTACCTCATGGGTTATAGAGGACCTGTCACCCCCAAAATGGCCCCACCAAACATTCCCCCCAGAATCCTCTCCCTAGCCCCTTTCTACAGTATATATGCTAAATTTATTTTAATGTATGTTGGGAGAGTTACCAAATAAGAGGTCGGATCCCTGTATCTCCCGTGCTAGCAGTCAGGTTTATTCATGAGGGGGCCAGCATTCCTCTGTATGGTCTGTCCAACACTACCGCTACGTTCCTTCACTAGGTCCCCTGTAAGATAAGCTGGCAGCATCACATATATTACACGATAATTTACGGCTCTCCATGACGCTGGATATATCTATATATCCCATTATGACAAATAATTGTTGTTGTTTAAATAATAAAAAGTTATACAATTTTCCAATATGCTTTCTGCATTCCTCACTGTTTTCTAGATCTCTGCTTGCAGTGATTCTATAGAAAGCGTCATTGTCTATTTCCAGGGGACAGAAATCTGAATTACTCTCTACGACACTAATGAGCTTTACACCTGTGTGACCATCGTCAGATTTTTGTCCACTGGAAGTAAACATAGAAGCTTACTATAGAATGACAGCAATCAGAGATCTAGAATACAGTGAGGAATTGATATGGAAAGTACAATAGTTTGGAACATTGTATAATTTTTCATAATGTAAACAATAACATTAATTTGATGAAATGGGAATGCTCCTTTAGTTTTATTCATTGTGATCCGCTATTTCTTCCAGTTGCTTCAAGTAAAATGCACTCAAACAATGTGATAAAATATTTTCTTTCCTGGATAAAACTGATAAGTATCATTTATTCAGAATACCATAAGAAAATTGTTGAAAATGAAGTCCAAGATATGTGAATTTGACCTTAATGCTAATGAAATGCTAAGCTAAAAAAGTTGTCTGAAGATTTCATTAAAAAAAATTCAAAAATGATCCAATAAAACATGTGGCTTTTTTAATAGAAATCTTCAGGTCAGAACAGAAAAAGAAACACTAGATAACAGTATAGTGAAGGTAAGAGATCGCTTATGTATAATCTCCGGAGATTAACAGAAAATTAGTTAAATCAGTGGCATTAGGGCTGTTCCACAAAAGTTATTGGTTATCATCATATTAATATACTGTGAAACAGAATGAAACGGGAAAGAAACTACTGCCCTAAAAGAATGCATAGAAGTGTTACCATAATTGTTTATTTTGAAATTAAACCCAAAATTAAATTTCTGTGACTTTCTGTGGATATTTATACAGTATTGATACTTCTAGAAATACTTGTAGACTGTAACGTCCATGCCTAAACATCACTCTATCTGCAATTAGAAGAATAGATGGTGTTTATTTGTGTGTGAAAAGCGGCTTAGTGTTTCTGTTTGGTTTAACTGAGCCACACCCTGCTCCTTGCATTTCAGCCCTACCCAGCAAGGGTTACCAGCCTGATGGACAGTTTCCCCAGGGTGCTGCTGGAGGCGTGTCTGGGAACTGCCTTATATACCTGTCTACCACAGGCGTGCAGAGGGTGCGATCGCAACCAGGCCCAGGAGGTTTAGGGGGCCCACAAGGTTTTAGGCCTTAAGCTCAGGGCAAGGACCTCAAATGTAGTTTTCTCCGAAATACTACCTGTACCACGTGCCATACCAGAAAGGCAGCGGGAGATAAGGGAGGTAAATAAGTGGCGAAAGGAGGGCTTTGGGTTCATGGAGAACTGGGCTGACTTTTCTGTCGGCTACAGACTCTACAGTAGTGATGGGCTGCACCTCAATGGGGCGAGTGCAACTGTTTTGGGGGAAAAAATGGCTAGAAGTTTGGAGGAGTGTTGGAGGAGTTTAGATAGAGAGCTGGGAAGAGTCATAGTCCATGGGGGAGGAAGGGAGGCTGGAATAAGAATGGGGAATAAGGACAAAAGGAATAGGGATAGGGAAAACCATGTAAAGTGTATGTACACAAATGCCAGAAGCCTCACAAACAAAATGGAGGAACTGGAAGTCTTAATGTTGGAGTGCAAATGTGATATAGTGGGTATCAGCAAAACATGGCCGGACAGTAGCTATGACTGGGCTATTACTATAGATGGTTATAGTCTTTATATAAATGATCGTATAAATAAAAAAGTGGAAGGGGTTTGTTTATATGTGAATTCTTGCCTCAAGCCTGTCATGTGCAAATGTGGAGTCCCTATGGGTAGAGATAAGGGGAGGGAAAAAGAATAATAAAATATTACTAGGGGTTTGTTATAAGGCTCCAGATATAATGGAGGCAGCTGATAAGTCAAATGGATGCGGCTTCAAAGCATGGTAAAGTACTTATCATGGGGGACTTCAATTACCCAGATATTGACTGGAGGGCAGAAACATGCAGGTCCTTCAAAGGTAGCAGGTTCTTGTCAACAACAAAAGACAATTACCTGTCGCAAATAGTCCTGGAGCCAACAAGAGGGGGGGCACTGCTGGACCTTATCCTTACCAACAGACCTGATAGGGTATCAAAACTACAGGTTGGGGGGAACCTGGGGAATAGTGATCATAATATCATTGATTTTGTACTACGGTTTACTAAGAATGTTAGGGAAGGGGCAACCAACACTCTAAACTTCAGGAGGGCAAATTTTCAGCAACTAAGGGAAGACCTTAAAGGCATAGACTTGGATAATGTTCTCAAAGACAAAAGCCCCCCCCCCAAAATGGGACTTTTTCTCAAATATTCTGAAAAAGTCCTGTGTGAAACACATACCTTATGGGGAAAAGCATAAGAGGAACAAGAAACAGCCAATGTGGCTAACTAGTTTTGTAAGGAAAGCAATAAGCGAGAAAGATAAGGTGCCAAAACGTGAAGGTAGCGATGAGGCATTACAGGATTATAGAGAGAAAAATAAATCCTGTAAAAAGCAGATAAAGGCTGCAAAAACAGAGACTGAGAGAAAAATTGCCAGAGAGAGCAAAAATAATCCCAAATTATTTTTCAAGTATATAAATGATAAGAAACTAAAAACAGAGAGTGTGGGTCACATAAGAAATAACATGGGGGTCATGGCGGAAGGAGATGAGGAAATGGCCAGTCTACTGAATGTCGCCTTCTCAACTGTCTTTACCCAGGAAAATCCCCTGGTGGAAGACACAATGAGGAATAATGTAAATTCTTTTTGGAATGTCAACAGTTTAACCCAGGAAGAGGTACGGCGCCGCCTCGCAAGCACTAAGATAGATAAATCACCGGGGCCAGATGGCATACACCCCCGGGTTCTGCATGAACTATGTATCGTGATAGACAGACCGTTATTTTTAATATTTGAAGATTCACTGAGGACTGGTTATGTTCCACAGGCTGGCGCATAGCAAATGTGGTACCAATATACAAAAAAAGGATCAAATAGCGATCCTGGAAACTACAGACCCGTGAGTCTAACTGCTTTGGTAGGGAGTATCTCACTGTGCACAACCTTATAACCCAGCGTCAGTATGGGTTTATGAGAGATCGGTCCTGTCAGACTAATCTGATTGGTTTCTACGAGGAGGTAAGTTCAAGACTGGATCTGGGAGACGCTGTGGATGTTGTATATCTGGACTTTTCAAAGGCATTTGACACCATGCCACGTAAAAGGTTAATATATAAAATGAGACTGCTGGGAATAGGAGAAAATCTGTGTATTTGGGTAAGTAATTGGCTTAGTGATAGAAAACAGAGGATCGTCATTAATGGCACATTCTATGATTGGGTTGAGGTTACTAGTGGAGTGCCACAGGGGTCAGTATTGGGGCCACTTCTTTTTAATATTTTCATTAATGACCCTTGTAGTGGGTTTACACAGTCAGTTTTCATATTTGCAGATGATACTAAGCTGTGTAAAGTAATAAATACTGAGGTCGATAGTTAGCATTACAGAGGGTTGTGGAGGAAGCTTGAGGAGTGGCTGCAGAAATGCTTGATGAGATTTAATGTAGATAAATGTAAAGTTATGCACTTGGGCCATGCGAAACAAAAAGTATAAATATGTTTCTAAACGGTCAATTACTTGGTAAAACTGGAGCTGAAAAGGACTTGGGGGTATTGGTGGATGGTTAAACTAAATTTTAGTGACAGAGCCAGCAGCTGCTGCCAGCAAGTAAAATATGGTATGTATCAAGAGAGGAATAGATTCTCATGATAAAGACATAGTTTGCCCTTATACAAATCGCTGGTCAGACCACACATGGAAATTTTGTACAGTTTTGGGCACCAGTGTATAAAAAGGATATAGTAGAGCTGGAACGGGTGCAGAGGAGAGCAACCAGGTATTAGGGGAATGGGGGGATTAGAAACAATGACAGATAACAAAATTGGGGATTATCAGTTAGAAAAAAGGGGCGACTGAGGGGAGACCTCATTACAAGTACAAATTACCGACGGACAGTACAAGGATCTCTCCAAAGATCTTTTTATACTATGCCTGTGACCAGGACAAGGGGGCATCCTCTACGCCTAGAGGAGAGGGCGATTTTTTTACCATTAACATAGAAAAGGTTCTTTACTGTACGAGCAGTGAGACTGTGGAACTCTCTGCCGCAAGGAGGTGTTATGGGGACTCTATGTAATGTTCAAGAGAGGCCTGGATGACTTTCTGGAGAGAAAAATATCAAGGGTTATGGATTAAACATTATTTTAATTCTAAAAGGTTGGACTTGATGGACTTGCGTCTTTTTCCAGCCTTATATATGAGGATTCGGGTCTTCCGGCGATTCACTAAGGTAGTTCGCCCGATGTCCACCAGGTGTCGCTGCTGCGCTGAAGTCCGTGGGAGTTCACAATCTATCCTGTGTGGCAGGTAGCGGTGTCAGCACACTTTTTTTTTCTAAATTCCAGGGTTTTACGATCCGCCCTCAGCTAGGCCAACACAGACAAAACAGACTATTCCGCTTACATGTTGCATTAAGCCTTGGTTATGCAGACAAACCCAGGCGTTAACACAGTATTTCATTGCCTGTAAGACAGATAGCGGTTTTCCCACACATAATACCTCTCACTTCTCAAATACCCTCCCCTCAGTTCAGACCACCGGGGTGAACTCCTGACATTAAGCAAGACGTTCGGGACAAGGCATCCGCATTGCCTGTAGCTTCCCGGCTCTGTGCTCCACCATGAAACTGAAATTTTGGAGGGACAAGAACCACCTAGTGACCTGTTCTTCTCCTTAGTTCTTCTCTCCATCCACGTGAGAGGAGAGTGGTCAGTTTGAGACGGAACTGTTCGTCCACGAGTGTACCATAGGGACTCCAATGCCCACTGTATCGCCAGACATTCCTTCTCTACGATACGTTATAATTTTTTCAGCTGGACGTGAGCTTCTGCCTTCAGGTAACGGTAATGGGGTGTTCCTCGCCATTCACCTCCTGAGACAGAAACAGCTCCCACAGTCCTAACATCTGACGCATCCGTCTGCCACAATAAACTCTTCTTGAAGTTTGGCGCAATGAGGATGGAGATCCACACAACGCAGACTTCAATGCCTGAAAGCACCTTTCGCTGTTCATTCACCGCACCATGACAGGCCTTTCCCTTCCGCAGGGTCTGTCAGGGGAGCGGACATGGTGGCAAAGTTTGGTATAAACGTCTGTAGGACCCAACAATGCCCAGGAACGCCCTCGACTTGCTCTTGTGCTCAATGGTGTGAGGCCAACCTGTTATAGGTCAATCTTGTTACCTGAGGTTTAATTAACCTCGACTGATCACATACCCCAAATAGTGTGTCTCCTCCATTCCTAAGAGCACCACTTCTTGGGGTTTGCAGTCAGGCCCGCTGCCCTTAGAGGTTCACTACGGCCTGTACCTTGCCAAGTGACTCGCCCAGTCTTGGCTGTAGATGATAATGTCATCTAGTAGGCGGAGGCGTATTCCTATGTGGCTTTAACACTTGTCCATTAACCGCTGGAAGGTAGCGGGGGGCCCATGAAGCCCAAACGGTAAAACAAATAGTGAAAAAGGTTCAACCCTCAGGGGTAACAAAGGCGTCTTTCTTAGCCCTACTGTCAGGGGTACTGCCAATATCCTTTAGTTAGATCCAGGGGGTGAAGTACCGAGCACCCCCTGTCTCTCAATAAGCTCGTCCACCCGGGGCATGGGATAGGCATCAAAATTAAACCTCATTCAATTTTTAAAATCGTTGCAAAAAATCGCAACGTCCCATCCGGTTTGGGAATTAGAAACAATTGGATGGCCCACTCACTTTGGACTCCCAATTACCCCGAGCTTCAGCATCTTCTGAACTCCTCTGATATGGCCTGGTCTACGAGCTTCAGGGACTCTGTACGGCCTTAATCTTACCTTTACCCCTGGCTCAGTGAACAATGTCCTGTTTAATTACAGATGTGTAGCCTGGCAACTCTGAAACACATCCTGTATTCCTACTACAAAAACTCTCGAGAGCTTCGCTGTTGCCTTTGGTAAGGGTATCGGCTATTCGCCATTTGCCTCCGGCACAGGCTTATCTGCAGCTGTGAGGTAGCGCAGGAGGGTGGCACTGGCCAGGACCATCTCTGTATGCAGATCTCTACTGGTCTTATCAGGCCTTCAACAGATTTACATGATAAGCTGCTCGGGTTTTTCTCCGTCGGGCTGACTTATCCTGTAGTTCACCTCTCCTATTTTCTCTATAACCTCATACGGTCCTTGCCATTAGCGAGAAGAACTTACTTTGACAGTGGGGACTAGCACCAAACACACGATCACGGGACTAAAGCTCCTACTTTGCTGACCTGTTATAAACCGGCTTGAGTCCGTTGTGCCTCCCCATATGCTCTGTCACTATGGCCGCGCACCCTGTCCGCATATCATGCGATAGGTGCTATTACACTTTTGTGGGGGGCTGGGTACTCTTGTTCCCATGCTCCTTGGCTATGTCCAGGAGACCCCTGGAGTGTCTGCCATACAACTAACTCAAACGGTTGTGAGGACCCAGTAGAAGCTTGCGGGACCTCTCGGATGGCGAACATTAAAATATGGCAATAGTACATCCAGTCCTTCCAATCCTGTTTACCCACCTTTTAGCATACTCTTTAAAGTTTGTTTGAACTCTTCTACCAATCCATCTGTCTGAGGATGGTACACAAGAGGGCGTAACTGTTAATGTTAAGAGCCTAAATGCTCCTTGGTGATTTTGACATAAAAAGGAGTCCCCTGATCTGTGAGGATCTCCTTGGGAAGTACCACCCGGCAGAACATGGCAAACAACTCTTTAGCAATTAGTTTCGACAGACTGGTGTGCCGCAGTGGTGGCTCGGATATCGGGTTAGCATAGTCCATGACTACCAGGTATGTGATGCCCCCGAGACGATTTAAATAAAGGACCGACACAATCCATGGCTCCCTTTCAAAGGGTACCTCTAATGGGCAAGATGGTACCAACGGACTCGGAAGTGTACCTGGGAGCATGCACAATTGACAAATCAGGGCAAGTTTCACAATCCTTTTTACCCTATCATATACTCCTGGCCAGTAAAAACGCTGCAAGATGTGTTCCAGAGTTTTTGTGTACCTAGGTGCCCTCCATCACATGCTTATGTGAAGGTCTAACACCATCTGACGATATGGCTGAGGCACCATTAACTGCTCCCGGGTTCACCGTGGACCCTTATCAATGCGGTACAAAACTCCTGATTAACCACCACACGAGGGAAACAACTTATCCGCACATGGGTGTTGAGGTAACACCATTAATTTCGTACCCATTTCTCGGTGCGCGGACAGAGTGGGTGGTCCTGGGAGTTGGGCATACCAAGTTTCACGGGATTACCTTCCAATCAGACATGCGGTACTGTCACTACCTCCTCAGTTTCGCCTGCCATAACATCTAGGGGAAACATTACACTTCCATCTCCTGTGGCGGTCACCCCTACGGCAGGAACTCCAGAGTCTGGGTCATCAGGCTCGGCTTCAGAGATCTGACCAGACAACACAGGAGAACAACCCCCCAACTCTTGGTTTCCCCGCCATAGAGTCCAGAACATGGGGAAGTCCCGTCCCAAGATAAGGTCATGGGGCAAGTTCTTGACAACCGCTGCCTCATGTAGTGTCTCTCCACAAGAAGTCTGGAAGTTAATAACTGTGGTGGGGTAGTCCTTTACGTCCCCATGGATGCACAGGACTCCAATTGTGCGCCCTGTGACCGCCTTGGGGTCTGTGAGGGACCCATTAATCAAGGTCACCCGACTGCCTGAGTCCAGCAGAGCCAACGCTGGATGCCCTGCCACAGTCACCCGGCACAGGTGGCGCTCATCAGCAGTGTCAGGGCTAGTAGCTGTGTAGACAGGGGCAGCATAGAGAGAAACCCTTCTGGCGGAACTGCAGTCCATGGGCTCTGAGGAATTGGGGCAATGGGCTGCAATATGACCTGGCTCATGGCAGGTCCAACAGGTGGGAGCCTCCCCCCTCCTCCTCCCCTGGGGTACTTCCCGGACATTAGGCGTTGTCCTGCCCCGGGAATTTGTGGGTGACAAGACCTTCCGTGCCTTAAGGCCTGTCTTGGTATAAGGGGCTTTGTTTGTTAGGGCCTGGGTGGCACAAAACCTCTCCACCAACCCCACCAGCGCATTGGCATCAGACGGGTCCCCGTGTCCCACCCATTGTTGGATCTCACCCGGCAAGGCCCTCAGGAAACGGTCCAAAACAACCTTCTCGACCATCTGGGCTGGGGTTGATGTCTCCGGCTGGAGCCACTTGCGGACCAAGTGAACAAGTTGGTGCATCTGCCCCCTCGGTGGTAGCGCCTCCTGGTATCTCCAGCTATTCACTCTTTGAGCGCGTAGATGCTGATCCACTCCTAGTCGGGCCAAGATCTCTGCCTTTACCCTGGAGTAGTCCCGGGCATCCTCCTCGCTCAGGTCGTAGTATGCCTGCTGGGGATCAGCGACGAGGAAGGGGGCCAACACCTCTGCCCAGTGTTGCTGTGGCAACCTCTCTCGGGTGGCCACCCTCTCAAAGCCTGTCAGATAGGCCTCCACATCATCCTCGGCGGTCATCTTGGTCATAGCTTTGCGGACCTCTTTCCTGGCGTCCTTCACCGTCATTGCTGGGACAGTCCTTTGCTGAGCAGCGGTCAGGGCTGTTATCTGCTGGAGCAGCAATCTGTTTGTCTCTTGCTGCTGCACATTGGACTGGACAAGCTGCTTGATTAACTCCTCCATGGCTGTGGCTTGCAGCTTCAGTGCTGTCAACTTCCAGGATATGCACTAGTGTATACTTCACTGCACTTTGCCCGCTCCAATCCACCATATGTGGGGAATTGCTCTGGTAAATGACTGGTAGCAGTGCAGGAAGCAGTGACACACGCAGGTTTAAAAGTCCAACTTAAGTGTTTATTCACACTTGCAAAACAGAACACAAATTCAGCCTTGGCTTAGGCACATGCAAAAACATTATAAAAGTAATTCCTGCCCGGCTAGGCGCTGTCTAATACATTTGGAGGACCCTAGCTATCCGGGTACCAGGCTGCCTGGCACACGCTCTTGGCCAGCAGCAAGACAGGAGACCCTCAGTTACCTTTGCTGTGAGAATGCAATCTCGCTTTCAGCTCTCCAGGTAGGGCCTCTCCTACTGCTTCTGGCCTGCAGACTAAATCAGGCCCTAACGAGGCCTGTGACCTGCACCTGTGGGCTATACAAAAGCCCAGGACCGAAGCCCGGGTGGAGTAGGAGTCCCACTACCAGCCTACCCCTACTCCATAATAAGCAGGCCCAGTACGTACATTACAAATGTGTCTGTGTTAGCTAGGCCAACACAGACAAAACAGACTATTCCTGCTTATCATGTCTGCATTAAGCCTTGGGTTACTGCAGACAAACCCAGGGCTTTTACCACATGTATTTCATCTGCCTGTAAGACAGATAGCGGTTTTCCCACACAATACCTCTCACTTTCTCACAATACACATACAGGTACCACTGTGTACTACTTTTTAAATTTTGTATATAACATGACGGCTCATTTACTAAGGGTAGCGCTGCTCACTTTCGTCTGACTGTTTGCCGTTTTCGGAATAAGCGCAGCTTTGACAGGTATTTAACACAGGGGTTTGCAGTAGGATTGTGTCGCACGTGATTGGATTGTGGCGCAGCTGCGCTGGCTTTCAGACAACAGAAATCATGGGCGGGCCATCAGACGATCCGACTGATTCAAACTGAGCACGGGATTTAAGATGCAAATTTTGTGATCTCTATGGGACCTACAGCTCCATCAGTAGTGGGTGACAGATGTCTCTTTAGCTCAAATAGAAAAGCCTGGATGTTCCCTATCGTCTATACCATAGCCCATTGTTGATCCTGATGTTTCTTCAGATCCTGACGATACTGCTACAGTAGATGACCCCCAGGGTGAAGAAAATCCTTCTACAGAACCATCTTCTCATCCATCGGAGATGCAGCGGAGATGACACTGACACAGGATCCCTCGTGGTCTAAGTCAAGCCCATTTTCTCCACCGGCAGGGCCGGCGCTATGGGTAGGCAAAGGTGGCAATTGCCCAGGGCCCCCAGGGGAGAAAGGGGAATTTTGTTTCTAGGTGCTATGGATCCAGAGATATTCAGGTTTAAAGTGAGGATATCAGGTGCCATTTTTATATATAAATATCTCCGTTTTCCTACATTTTAGAAAAACAAATTTATATTCATATAAAAGAGGAGACTCTCTTCTTTCACAGGAAAAAAGAAGTGAGGTTCTATGAGTCACAGAACCAGAGATACAGCCCCCTGAAATGTCTCTCCCATCTCCAGATTCTTAGCCATCAGGCTGCGGGAGCATTTGCTGCACACAGGAGCTGCTGCACCTCACAGATAATGGAAATATTCACTTTATATGTTACTAGTACTACATTTTGAGAATGGATTATATCAACTAATATTCATGTTTTTAACCCTTCTCATTGCAAATCTAAGAACACACTTTGGGCCACATGTATCAATCGTTTTTTTCTGTTGTTTTTGCGCCTTTTCATTCAGGCGCACCGTTTTTGTGCCATTTTTGCGACTAAATGCCAAACTAGCTGCGCAGCAAAAATAACCAGCTTTCCCTCATTTATCCTAGCAATCCAGATGTTTTGATGCGCCTAATGATATTCATCACTTGCGACTTTTCATTTAGGCGCAAAAACACTCCAGCCCGAAGCTGGCGTTAACTGAGAAGAAAGCACTGAGTCCCTTTGCAGAACAGCTCATTTCTAGCAGCAAAGCTCAGCCAGACACGAGAACAGATCATACAGACATGAGATACTCTGCAGACACTAGAACATATAATACAGTCATTAGATACTCTGCAGACAGGAGCTGCAGACTCTATTTACAGTTCATCACCTTCTATTTACAAAACATTCTGCAGAATCCTGAGCTCAAAGCAAGAGAGCTGAGAACGTTGCAGAATGTTGCACATAGTACTGACAAGTGTCCCCCATGTAATTCTGCACTGTATCACTAGTGTGTCTGAGGGGGATACTGTGCAGAATTACAGGGGTGCAGCAGGAGACCAGCACTGGGGGATCCCCTCCAGGAGAAGCCACTGCTGAGGAGGTCACTGGGTGCTGGGTGTCACACACCTGGGTGCTGCTGTGAGTGTTATCTTCATTCTGGGCTGTGGGAGAAGCAGAGAGGAGCTTGTAGCAGGATCACATGTAAGTGCCCGAATCTAACATTGCGCCTAAACTGTGTTAAAGTAAAGTGATTAATAAGAGGCAGAAAATTACCTTATCACAGATGGTTGTAGCTTGTGATAATTCTGGAAAACAGTGCGCCAGAATTTACACGCAACTACTACACTTAGGTGCACAAAAGTGATAAATGTGGCCCATTCTCTCTTATTCCCTTTTATTTTGTGATAGTTATTTTCTGTTGTGAAAATTGATTGATACGATGAACATTCAATCCTCTTCGCTTAATGTTACTACACTGCGACCAGAACATGTCCATAAAGTTATATGTAACACCAAAAACACACACAGGTTCTGGAATAAAGTTTTTATTTCTCCCCATCCTCCGTTATTTACACCGATGTTATGACGTTCTCACTCTCATTCTTATGAAGCGCGGAGGGTTCTGTTATTGTGCGGATAATACATTGGCGACATCTAAATGTGACTTTTATTATCTCATTAGAGAGGTTTATGGATATATAGTTATTTATTTGGGTTACCATTGTGTAAGGAACAGACAATGATACATATGTGTGAATTTTCTGCAGTTCCCTTTGCTGCATATTTTGGTGACTATACACATGTGGAGTCTGTATGCTCTCCTCACATCTTCATACCTCCCAACATTTGTGAAAACGAAAGAGGGACAAAACGGCGATCCCCCTAAGCCACACCCCCAATCACTCCCTGGCCACGCCCCAAATTTTAGCCATATTAAAATAATAAAAATCATCTCAATAATAAAAAAAAAAAAAATATCCTCATTGGGATTTGAACCCAGAACCTGCAGTGTCCATGTGCAATAATAACACAGCGCCTCAACCCACTGAGCTATAGCCTCTGTGATTAACAAGGTGGAGAATTTTGGTAACTAAGAACTATATACTGCTTTGGTATATAGGGAGGGATCTTCTCAGATTATTGTAATTATTGAGACTATTATTATTATTATGGAGATTATTATTATTATTATTATTGAGATTATTATTATTATTATTTTTACCATTATTAATAATCATCTCCATAATAATAAAAATAATAAAATTTATAATAATAATAATAATAATAATAGTCTCAATAATTACAATAATAACCTCTGAGAAGATCCCTCTCTATATATCAGTGCATTAGTCTGTGTCACAGTGTAAATGGCAGATAACATGTCTTAGTTACCAGAAATCCTCAGCTCTGTATCACTGGGCTTATAGCTCAGTTAGTTAGGCTCCTGTCTATGGTGCAGAGGGTCCCAGGTTCGAATCTCAGCCTGGCCAAAACTTAATTTAATTATATAAAGAGCTTGTGTCTGGGGAATCCCTGGAGACCAAATATGGACAGATACTGATCTGACCTGATGACGTGGTCCCTGCTCTCTCAGCCAAGCCGACACTTCTCTGAAAAGGATTCCCTGCCCGATGTCTGCTCTGGGGAACCCTAGGAGATGCAGTGACCATATATGGACAGATGCTGATCTGAAGCTGATGATGTGGTCTCTGCTCTCTCCGCTAAGCCCGACACTTCTCTGAAAAGGATTCCCTCCCGATGTCTGTAGAAGCCATTCTGTACCGTGAGTTCAGACTTTCAAAGTATTTACTATGCGGACACAGCGCCGGGACACAGCGGGACCTAGGGGGAGAATCCGTGACTATCTCATAGCTGCCCGTGACGCGGGCAGAGGTACGAAAAACGGGAAAGTCCCGTCAAAATCGGGACGGTTGGGAGCTATGCATCTTACTGTTTTAGGAAAGTAGATTTTCTTTATATAAGTATCTGGATTTGTACATATTTTAGAGGAAATTTTGAATGTTAATTGCCAAATGCATCGCCTGGTTGTCTGCTTTCAAAATTATATCGGGTTTATGGCGCCTTTACTTTTTATTCTGTTTAATTGATATATTTTGCAGGTTGTGACTGTCTAAAAATGTCTAGCTGAAAAGCAGATATCTAGTTATTACAGTTTTAGTGATATTATGTGGATTTATTCATGTGAACATATCAATAGGGCACATTTGTGAACTCTACAAATGTTCATGTTTGTATCAAATTTTTTGCCATCAAAGTCAAATTTTAAGTATTTTTAATAAAATGTTTCAATTTGAATCAAAATTGCATGAAGGCGCCTATGTCTATAAACTCTTTGATGCAATTTTGAAAATGGGGCAAGTGTCTGCTTTCAGAAAATATCGGTCCCTCTCCCCAATGGGCCTCACAGTCTAATCAACCTACCAGTAATTTTTTGGAGTGTGGGAGGAAACCGGAGGACCCGGAGGAAACCCACGCAGACACAGAGAGAACATACAAAATCTTTGCAGATGTTGACCAGCATGTTGACAAGGCTGTAGTGCTAATCGCGGAGCCACCATGCTGCCCATAAATCTCCCTATCATTTATCTATCTCCTATAAAATTCTCATATTACAGTTTGTTTTACCAGACTAAAGCAGCCTCTTGCTGACTGTGACTGGTCATAAAATAGTTTTATTTTGGGGCCCCACTTTTAGTTTTGCCCAGGGCCCCACTTTGTCTAGAACCGGCCCTGTCCACCGGGAAGGTCGAGCGACGACTCAGACGGGAGCCTGGCGAAGAAAAGGAAGCAAAAGCCTCCCCCTGACCTCATGGCTTGTCTTCACCACTCTTCAGAAGGATCGCCTCCCACCTCTGTGCGCCCCTCAGGTTTGTACACTATAACGCCAGGCCGACAGCACCGAGCTGGGTCGCGGTCCTGCCGAAGAATGGAGAAGACAAGCCGTGGGGGTAGTGGAAGGTGAGCACATAGTTTTATTTTAACTGGCAGCAGTGTTCTGGTTGCCTATACACTGTGGGGGGGTCAGTGTATTGTATACCTATTTACTGGGGGGGGTTCCATGTGCTGGCTACCTATTTACTGGAGGGAGAGCTGCAGTTGGTTATTGCAGTTAGTGTTATTCAGATGCCTCTTCACACACACAATATATATCTAACTTATATATAAATACAGTATATCTAAATCTAATAGAGAGGGGCAAGGTACATATATCTCATAAAGGGAGGAAAAGGGAGGAGGGTATTTAATACACTGGGGCACAGTATCTATATTTATCACAGGTGGCACAGTAGGAATTAAAAGGGAGGCTCAATGTAATCCTTCATTATCCGGGTACTGTATACACATAATTTAGAGGGTTTTATATATATGTAAAATCATTTGGGATACTGTATATATGAATGTAGGGACCAGGAATTGGTCTTGGTCTGTACGATGCTCTCTTCTAATACTGTTCTTATGAATTGAATAGAGATGAGCGAGCATACTCGAAATGTCATCTCGCGGCGTTTAGATTTTTGGCGGCCAGAAACAGAGCCAATCACAAGCCAAGAGACTCTGGCCTGATCAGGTGACCCTGCAATATACTAGCCCCTGACCGCGCTGCTTGGATCATTCTCTGTCTGGATGCCGCTAGGGAGAGAGCTGCTGCTGGTCAGGGATAGTGTTAGGGTGCTAGTAGATTACTGTTAGGCAGGAGTGATTCTACAACAACCTTAATGTTAGGCAGAAGTGATTTTCCAAGAACTCAACAGCCCTTGTTAGGGCTACATTAGCGTTTTTCAAAAGTTAAAGTGACACACTCAGTCACAGCACAAAATCCTTTTGTGTGCTGTCAGTGTAGATTAGAAACTAGCCATAGCAATCATCTTCTGTGGTTGCTGTCTGTTTCTTCTGCACGTTTTGTTCTATAAAAAAAAAAAAAAATTTAAAAAACACAAAAAGGACAAAAAATAAAAACAAAAAAAATTAAAAAACACACACACAAAAAAAATTACTGTTTATTTTTCTATTTTGTCTATATAATAGACTTTAATTCTGAAAATCACACCCTAAAAAGTAGGGGAACTTACAAAATATATTTTTTTATATATAAAAATCTCTTTATTTCATCAACAATAAAACATCTATTTTACAATTTTATTCCAGCTTTAAAATGATCCCAAGATAGATTGAGGCTCAGGCAGCCCAGTTGTCGCAAGTCAAAGATACATTACATTGCTTTACAATATCCTATATTAGTATTCCCATCATTTAGATAGATTTTTCTTTCCATTGAAGAAGGCTCAGTTTTAATTACCTTGCTACTGTGGCTGCCGTGCGCCCCTCGCCCCGACGCGCGTTTCGCCTATTGCTTCCTCAGGAGGCGTGTCTAACCGAGAGGATGTCCGGTTATTTAAAGCCCTGGGAGTGAGTCATGTGATCGCTACATCTGCTGTGATTGATGGATAAGTGTTGCAGTGTTCACCTGTTAATTGGCGCATGCCCTTCCGTTGCGTCCGCCTGTACCAACATGGCGACGTCCCTCTTCCGGTCACCTCTGCGCCTGCGCTGTCCGAGCAGGGAGAGAGAATCTCTATCCCTTATTCAGACCAGCGCATGCACATTGGTATATTTACGGAGGAGGACGTTGCCAGCGGAGTTCACCGCCGGGATGCGCTCACAGGTAGGTGTATGTAGAAAGTTGTGCCTATTGTATCACTATTGTTGTTCTGTGTATTCTAGTCACTATACTACTCATCTTTCTATAGATGGAATGTCTAAAGTGTGTAGTGCTGTTAAGTGCAAATTGTGCCGCTACCAACTCTGTGAAATTTATATTTAATCTTCTACAATATGCTCATTAAAGTGCTTATTAGTGCATAAACAATTAGATTTGTTAGTGTATGCATAAGTGTAGTGTCTAGAGTATACTACTAAATTAAGGTATAGTGCATCTCTGTGTATACCTTATACATGAGGAAAAAAGGTCTATGTGCAAAGTATGCTGGTGTGAACAATTTTTTCTACGCCAATGTTGCGATCCAGTGTGATCCTATTATCTTACAATTTTTGTCCCACAAAAAGTGCTAAGTGCCATTTTAGTGCCAAATAAGGTGCTGAGTGCTGTTTTACATGTCAATAATTTGCGTTATTGATATTAACAAGAAATGAAGTGCTAAGTTTTGTTTATCGTATAGGTGACTATTACATCAAATAAAAATATTAAGAAAATAAAGTGCTAGATATTATTTACCATCTAAGTGGCTATTGCGTCAGAAAAGGATGCAAATACATACATAATTTTACAAGTGTGAGAAATTTTCTAGATGGCCGGATATAATACCAGATATGTCCAATATTAGTGTTTTCACTTTTTTAATTCCATTTGTCCTTCTTTTTCTCTCACGTAGATATTCAACTCTCCTCTCCACAGTCATCCATCACCACTTCTATCTCTCCAGGTGAGTCATGTTCCCCATGGCATACTGGACATCACAAGAATCTAGGTTTAAGGATCAAAAGTTAAAAACAGATACCAAAAACAGTTTCATAAAAAGGATCCAAAACTTAATGACTCATTGAGTCCTAAAGGTGCCATTGTGCCTAATGTAAAAATCCATTTACACTCAATTTGTGCCAGTTTTTTCATCAGATCCCCCCCACGTACACCCAGTTGTACCTTATCGATACCCCTGAAGACCAGTCCTCTGGTATTGCATTGATGGTGCAGTTTGAAATGTCTTGGTAACGTTTTCAATGATTCGATGTGTTCTTCCGTTCTGGCATTTTCTATATCACGGAGATGTTCCCCGACTCGCAGCTTGAAGTCCCTCGTCGTTAAGCCAATATAGATTTTCCCGCATGGGCATTTTGCATGGTATATTATTCCCGAGGTTTTGCATGAAATGTGTTGTGTAATCTTGTATTCTTTCGTGTGGTTCTGGTCCCAAAACGTATTGCATCTTTCGATATTCTCGCACGCCTTGCAATTTTTACACGGAAAACATCCCCATTTTGGGCCTTTTGTTCCAAATATGTTCATCTTTTCAGGGATGAAATGACTATGAACTAATCTGTCTTTTAAGTTTTGTGCTCTTCGTGCCGTAATTTTTGGTTGTTTTGAGATCAATTTACTTAAGTTTTTATCCGAGTGCAAAATTGGCCAATATTTAGATATCGTGGAGGTCAGCCTTTTCCAGTCATTGTTGTATGTTGTAATTAGACGTGTGCTGTTTCCTTCTTTCACTGTTTTCCATTTCTTTTTTTCTTCGTTGGGACATAACAATTCGTTTCTGGGTGTGAATTTGGCTCTCCGGTAGGCCCTTCTGATGTTCCTCCTAGAATACCCCCGTTCCCGAAAACGTTCTTTTAGATCTTCCGCCTGTTGTTCAAAACTGGATTCATTAGAACAAATGCGTTTAAGTCTTAAAAATTGTCCTACCGGTATCCCTTTTATTGTTGAGGGGATATGTGCTGATTCCGCATGTAGCAACGAATTGGTTGCGGTGTGTTTCCGATATACTTCGGTTTCCATCTTCCCTTCTTTGTCCACTTTTATCCTAACATCCAGGAAATCAATTTCCAATCCCACCTTATATGTCAATTTGATGTTGGTTGTATTATTATTCAATTCCTTCATGAAATCTTGCAATTCCTCCATCGTCCCTTGCCATAAAAATAGTACATCATCGATGTATCGCATCCAATTGTGTACGTGTTCAGTGCCTCGGATGGGATCTGTTTGGAATATTTTTCTCTCCCATGCTCCCAAAAACAAATTCGCATATGAGGGGGCGCATGCGGCCCCCATTGCTGTTCCTTGTACTTGAAGGAAAAAATGGTCTTTAAATGTAAAAAAATTGTGTGTCAAAATAAAATCCATTAATTTCACAAGAAGTTCTGAGAGGTTTTTGGGGAGGTTGCTTGATTCTAGGAAAAATTTCACTGCTGCTAAACCATCCACATGTCTGATTGAAGTATACAAAGCTTCTACATCCGCAGTTACTAGTAGCATGTTTTCTTCCATTACGACATCATTCAGCCTATTCAGGGCAGCTGTCGTGTCCTTGATAAAAGAAGGTAGTTCTTTCACTATCTCTTTTAAAAAATGGTCCACAAATTGACAGATTTTTTCACACATACCTTCTTTTCCGGAAACGATGGGTCTCCCGGGTGGGTCCTCCTTATCCTTATGAATTTTAGGTATAATATAAAACGTCGGTATCTTTGCCATTTTATTAATCAATGCCTCCATGGTGTTTTTAGAGATGAAGTGACCTTGAAAATACTAACTCCGAAGAAAAATTTAACAACATGAGGAGTGGGGAAAGAAAAGCATTGAGAGAGATGGAAGGGTGGAAAGATGTCGAGTTCAAACAAGCGGATAAAGGGGGGAACCTAGTTATCTGGGCAAAGGAAAAATATGAAAAACAAGTATTCAAACTATTAAATGATAAAAACTGTTACAAACGATTAGATACATCTCTCCTTTCTCATTTTCAGAAGGAACTGCGAAATATTCTAACAGATGCAGTTCAAACAGGAGTCATCTCTAAAAACACCATGGAGGCATTGATTAATAAAATGGCAGTCTGTGAGTGATGATGACCTTCTTGACGTAGTGGAAGAAGTGTGTAAAGAGGTGTCGGACGATGAGGAGACACGGTTGTCAGACAGTGGTGAAGTTTTTGTCAGGGCAGGAAGTCTGAGGGGGGAGCAGACTGAGGGATCGGAGGATGATGAGGTGACAGACCCAAGCTGGGTTGATAGGCACTGTGAACACAGTGCTTGTGAGACGGAGGCGATTCCTATACGAGAACAGGTTGGAAGAGGCAGTGGTGGGGCCAGACGGAGAGGCAGGACCAGAGCTGGTGCATCAGCGCCAAATGTTTCACGTAGTAAAGCTCCCGTTTTAGATTTTCTGAAGTCTGGAGGTTCTTTAAAGAAACACCGGATGACTGACGGACTGTGGTGTGCAACCTGTGCCACACCAGGATCAGCAGGCATTACACAACTACTAGCTTAAACACCACCAGTATGCACAGGCATATGAATGCTAAACACCCCACTCAATGGAACCAAGGCCGTTCACCTCCGGCCGTGTCCACCACTGCTCCTTCCCCTGTGTCATTTGCTGCCTCTGCTAGTCAGGACCCCAGCACAAACACCTCCAGGGTGAAAACAACACCTTCGCCTCCACAATTCTCCACAGCGTCCACCAATGTCTCCTTGCGCAGCGTCCAGCTCTCTATACCACAGACGCTGGAGCGTAAGAGGAAATACAGTTGCACCCACCCACACGCCCAAGCCCTCAACATCCACATCTCCAAATTACTGAGCCTGGAGATGCTGCTCTATAGGCTGTTAGAGACCGAGGCCTTTCGCAACTTTATGGTGGCGGCCGCCCCTCGGTATTCGGTCCCCAGCTGCCACTACTTTTCCCGATGTGCCGTCCCAGCCCTGCACCAGCACGTGTCAGACAACATCATCCATGCCCTGACCAACGCCGTTTCTGACAAGGTCCACCTTACCATGGACACGTGGGCTAGTGCTGCCAGGCAGGGCCACGGTATATCGCTGACAGCACTTTGGATGAACTTGGTGGAGGCTGGGACTGAGTCTGACCCTCGGGCCGCTCATATACTGCCGATTGTGGGGCCTACCCTAGTCATGGTCTCTATGCCTCCTCCTCCCACCCCTCCTCTACCTCCTCCTCCGAATTACCATCTGTGGGCATGGCGCCATCAGTCGGTAGCTCTAGGCAGAGCAACAATGCCGTTGCTAAGTGACAGCAGGCGGTGCTTAAACTGCTGAGCCTAGGCGATAAAAGGCACACCGCCCAAGAGCTATTACAGGGCATCACAGCGCAAATTCCTGTGTGTGACAACAGTCATAAACTGGTGGCAGCTCTGCAACTTGGCAGTTTAACACATGAGCCATGCCTGGCCCATGTGTTAAATCTCATAGTTCAGCGGTTTCTCAAGACATACCCATATCTGTCTGATTTGCTCACGAAGGTGCGCCGCATCTGTGCACATTTCAGAAAGTCGACCTTAGATGCTGCCACTCTCAGGGCAGCGCAGCACCGCCTCCAACTGCCCGCTCACCGACTGTTGTGCGACTTGCCCACGATGTGGAATTCCACATTAACCATGTTATCTAGAGTTTACCAGCAGCGTAGAGCGATTGTAGACTGCCAGATGTCAACTTCCACCAGAGCTGCTAGTCAGGTCAGTCAGCTTCCTCAAGTCTACAATGAGGAGTGGACTTGGATGTCTGATATTTGTCAGGTGCTGAGTAACTTTGATGAGTCAACACAGATGGTCAGTGGCGATGCCACCATCATTAGCCTCACCATCCCGCTGCTTGGCCTGTTGAAAAACTCTCTGGTCAGCATGAAGTCGGAAGCTTTGCGCTCGTCACAAGGGACGGGGGAAGAAGATTCCCTTGTTGATAGCCAGAGCACCCTCCGGTCTGTTTCTCAGCACGTATTGGAGGAGGTGGAGGAGGATGAGAAGGAAAAGGAGGATAATGTTTTCTCAGGCAGACATGAAAATGATTACACACTGGCCCACATTTATCAAAAATAGTGCAAAGTGCAATGTGCGGTTTGCCTGTGTACTGTGCAGGGTCTGCAAGATTCCTGAATTGTTGTGCACATTCTTCATGGATCTTCTTCACCAATTTTTTTTGGTGCACCTTTCTGCGACACAATTATGTCAGACTCTGCATGGTAAATGTGGCGCACGGTCCGAATGTGCACAGGAATGCCCCTTTCAGTGCAGTATAGTGCAGCTGCGACACAAATGTGTCTTGGGCACTTCTTAAATACATGTGCAAGCAGTGTGCACTCAAAAGAACAACAGAAAACTGGCACAGGGACCTTAGTAAATGTGGGCCATTGGGTTTTGCCGGAAGAGGGCACAAAATACTTCTTGTAACAGGTCAAATAGGTAGTTGAGGGTAGGTACTGCATCAGGTCTATCAAACAGGGGCAAATTTGAAAGAAAAATACAATGATCCCCATCTAGATTTCCTGTTGTTGAAGGACCCGTGTAATGACATCATCACATAAGGCTTTCAGATCAAGAAAACATTGCATCTACAACTGCAGAACCTACTATGAGCTTGTCATAATTAAAATCATGAAGTAAAAAAAATTACTTCATGCTAGTGACTTCTAGTGCTGCATCAATGAATCGTGTTAGCTGCTGGAAGGTACTTATGCACATAAAGGGAACATGAGTGCGGCCCCAAAGCCAAATTATTGCCCTAGGGCCAGTGAGTCTCTAGTTATGTCCCCAGTAAAGAGTATGAGTTGGAGGATACTTATATAAGAACTACCTTCAACTAGCATAGGTTCTCTGTATTGTCTGGGTCCTTCTTCAGATGAAGCGGCGATCATGGTATATGTCGTAACCAAGAATGTGCTGTTAAGATTGGAAATTCTAGTATACAGTTTGTAGTAGTTTTTTGCTACTACTGGTAGTAATGTATTTACAAAATAATAAAACAAACCATTACTACTTGTATAAGATGCAAAAAGGTCAAAATATACAACTGCAGGGAAATGTATGTAAAGTTGGGAAACGTGGTCTTGGATTTTCCTTCTGTTGCTAGTAGTTTGATTTTCCTTCACAGTTACAATACAACTTTACACAGGATCTGTCATCTGCCGCAAGTGAGAACAGTGGATTCAGACTTGGGTAACAAATCGCTTTTTTTGCATTCTGTTTCACAACAACTTCTAAGCTATTCAAATCAAGAAACTGGATCCGGCTTTCCGAAACATTTGCATTATGCAAGGAAGATTCGTGGTAGAAGAAGATAGCAATATGGTTACTAGACCTTGCAAATCTATGCTTTGTGTTTTTAAGTTGTGGTAGCAGGTGCTTGTTTATTGACTTTTGCATATACAACAATGAAAAGGTGAAATGTTTAATATGAGGGGAACCCTAACTCTAACCTAAAGCTCATAACCTGCTTGAAAGGATTCTGATAAGTTGAATCCCAAATAATTTGTTTCAATTAATATAGAACCCCCACAGAA
This sequence comes from Engystomops pustulosus, assembly GCA_019512145.1. NCBI lineage: Eukaryota > Metazoa > Chordata > Amphibia > Anura > Leptodactylidae > Engystomops > Engystomops pustulosus. Next base: position 1,457 of record WNYA01003050.1, on the reverse strand, counting down.
ATGTTTAATATTTGGCAAATAGGAAATGTAAATGATGTAAATTATATTTTCAAAATAGCTAGAAAGGGGCTACAGGGGTATTAACATTTGGGCATCACTTTTAATTAATTCATTTGCCATATATAAGCTTTTATTCAATTGGATGTTATGAAAAAAATGTTCCTGCATGAAGATCATTTCTCATAAATGTTGCCATGTTATTCCTTAGAAAGAGATAGTTTCCTTGGATACGACCACCCCGCACTCTGGCAGCAGTGGCCAGAAATGCACTAATGAGCCCTGCCTGACCACCTGGATTCAGCGTTCATTACCACAGGACGGGTGTCCTGTGGTAATTCAGTAACTCCCAGACATTTCATATACAAAAACCTTTTGTTTCTTTGTGCAATGCCTCCAGTAGATGTGGTCATATCCAAGGACACATTTATGAGAAATTATCTTCACATCGGTAATTTTTTTACACCATTTAACACCATTTCTCAAATTCCCAACTCTTTGGTTCTAACGCGAAACAGTTTTCAAAGACTGTTAACTCAGAGCCCCATTTCTTTATAACTACTAGTCTGCCCAAAAATAACACTCTATTGAGCATATTTTTCTCCCCAAAATACTAATTACGCCAAATAAAGACCAAAAACAACACTGAACAACAGGCCAAACACAGACCAAGAGGTGCGAAAGAGAGGGAGGGCAAAGCCCGAGTAACGAAGAACCAACACACCCCGCAAAAAATCCGGAGCACCAAGGACATTCTTGGTGGTGTAGTGTAATTCATGAACCATATTACGGTAATTGAATAAACCTATAATTATTACTCAGTGATAAGTCTATCCCAAACTTCTCATCATACCCTAGATCCTTTTTTTTTTTGGATGGGTATACATCTTTCACTCCGTTGCTTTTAACAAGCATTTCTATAAGCTAGAAATCACCTTCTTCTATTTATTCCCAATTTAACATCTCATACACTCGCGTTTCCAAATTAACTTCTCCCTCCTACTGACAATAAAGCATGATAAAGTTGGTCACCATAAACATTAAATAGCAGCCACATACGGGAATACACTGCAGCATTTTTTCAGATTCCATGGATAACCACTTTATGTGGTGCTGAAGAAGGGTATTGTTACTTTCCTGATCGTCCTCAGGCAGCACAAGACTAATTGTATATGCTGCCTTCGGACTCCAGGAAATGAAAATTCCGGTAAGAAGAATTTTACACTTACCTGATCGTCATCTGTCAGCGCATACAATTAGTCCTGTGCTGACTTCAGACTTCAAGAAATGAAAATTCTGGTAAGAAGAATTCTACACTACGTACTAGAGTATTGTTGTGTGCAATAGGACAAAAGTTTGGGCATTTTAAAAAATAGGCTATAAAGCATGATAGAAAACCAAGACCCAAAAATTTATGTTTTGCAATCCCTACAAAGATAGGTTGTGGCTGGAAGAAGTCG